>JAWNNL010000904.1:0-34799 GCA_035045005.1 Liodrosophila aerea | reverse complement strand
TTTAATTTACTTTTACTTTTTTACATTTTAAAATTTTCATCAACTGCACTTAGTTGATATAATTTAAATAAATAAATAAATCCCTTGCTTGTAATGTGTGTCAGTTCCGCAGCGTTTACCGTTTGTGTGGTTACGCCTTGGACTTGGCAAGCTGAAGTGGAGTCTTTTAGTACTTGTCGCTTCACATCCACCAAAAGGTCGTAGTGGCTGAGGAAGTCGGAGCCAATGATTAATGTGTTTACCTATGCTACTATGAATGTCCACGCGAACTCCCGTTGAAGTCCCAGTGTTAACTTTAGGCGCCGTTTTGATAGGCGTGCCATTTGCTGCAAACAATTTTGCATTATTTGTTTTGTGTAGTTTATCCGCTAGATGCGCTGGCAGGAGTCCTGGGATATGCTCCTGTGTTGATTAAAAAATTTGTTTGAGTGCTCTTGTCAAAACTTGTAATGCGTGCCATGTGCTTTTTGACTTCTGGTCCAAGGGGCAACGAACCAGAATGACGCTATAGTTTTTTGTGGCGGCGATAAAGGCGCACTGTCCTGCCGGCGTCGTACACTTTTCCTTCCTTAGATTTCCGCTTTTGGAGGCTTTGTTCCAAACGGTCAATGCGTTCCAATACCTCGTTGATGCCAACCTGTGGCGGCGTAGCTACTGAGTACATGGCGTTAGTAGGACCACCAGCTTCGAGTATGTTGTCCGCCAACGTTGCCAATCTCTGAAGATCCTTCTTTGATGATTGCAAATTAGCCCGTACGCTGCATCCACAGTGATTTAAAAAAATGCGATCTTTGGCAATGCTACGCAGTTCGTTGAGCACCTGTGTTGGACGCCTGTCGCACAATTCTATGCCCGTCAGTAGTTTTTGCATCTTCATCTGCTAACTTTCGCCAAAGCATGCCTGAATTTGGGGGAGGATCGTGTACATCATCTGCGATTTGAGCCTCAACGTTTGATCCAATCGCCGCCACCACTGTGTGAAATTTCGTGTGAACCGCGGTGATGCCAGCGACGCAGAATTGAAACTCAACCTGCGCAAACCAAAAATCTGGACGTTCGTGCCAGAACGGTAAACTTTTACTGCCACCCTGTTGATGCATGCTGCTTAACTTGTTGAAGCACCGTCCTGTGCAGGTTCTACCAGTGTCTCGTTTCCTTGGCTTGCCATGTTACAATATTTTCACACGTGAAATTCGAGAAAGTTTGTCGTATTTAACGTTTGCGCTGATCTTGTGTTTCTATGACGCACTCGGGGTCACCAGCTATCGGGTATTCACAATAAGAACGCGTGTTGAGTGGAATACTAGAAATTATTTACAATGTCTTTATTTAAAATAACAATTAGTTGCTTTATGTCTCTGATGCTTCTTAGCGTGCGCAGCCAGTAGCTTTGCCCCCAACTGCTAGCGATTATTATTCGATCTCTGTTCAGAGAACAAATGAAAGACCAGCGAGGTTCGAAGTTTGATGATCTACTCACCGGCACGGAGCCAATTTTCTTTATTTTATACCATTTCTGGGTTATGTATAAGCTCATTTACAATATGGTACTTATCTATGCTTAGGTAGTTTTCCTATTTTCAGGGTTTTCCCTTATCAGGGTACATTTTCCATATTTTATTATCTTGAGTCCAGACTGCTATCTGTGTCTTAATTGTTTTATGTCTAGTCTGGACTTTCTGTTTGTTCAAGGTCTATCTTTTATTATGTTGTCTAGTGAGCCTAATTCAATACAATGTCTAGGCTCACTGGCAGACTTCTTAATGCTTAATACATTCAACTACAATGTCTAGGCTCAAAAGATTGTGGCCTGCCGCTGTTGATATATAATATGCAGCTAGTAATCTGCGTTATCGTCTTGTAGTTTTACATATTTCTTATACATATGATTATTTCTTTATGTCCATACTTGACGGTTGCAACATATATCTTATATTCCATGTTCATGCTTGAACATCTTGCAAAGGACCACCAAAAAGTGGTGGCTTGTATATACTATTTGAATGTACTATTAAACATCTCTTATATTCTATGTTCATGCTTGAACAATCTCTTAATCGATAAGATGTTTATCGTTTTCTATAGTTGCCAGGCTATGCCGGTTGTCACTTATCTTAGCCCGCCGTCTTTTTGTATGAACACTTAGATCTCGGAAACTGTAAGAGCTAGAGACTTAATTTTTTTTTTTTCAATTCGCAAAAATACTGTACATGTCCAGTTTTAGAGTCAATGTCTTCATTGCTTGGATTTGCATCCCGATCGGATAATTAACACCGAAGATATGGGTTAATCAATTTTGTATACTAGATATAGGCAGGGGTAAAGGGAAGCCACAAAATACGCGGCCGCTAGGGCTTATGCGTGATTTTTTATTTGCGGGCATTTATGTATGTGTCAGTACTGGTTATTGTTATTATATATGTGTGTATGTTATGATGCGGCTGTTGTCGACACCCAAGACAAAACAAAGTAGAGGGTCTCCTACTGTCGGTTGCGCCCGACTGTAGCTTTCCCTACTCTATTTGCATATTTTGTCTGAATCTCCTTATTATTTTGTGTTTAGACTCAGTACTTTAAAAAAGTACAAAAGGGTCTATTAAGTTTGTGCAAATGACATTTGTGTGTAACAGGCAGAAGGAGGCGTGGCAGACCCCATAAAGTATATATATTCTTGATCAGGACGACGAGCTGTGTCGATCTAGCCATGTCCGTCTGTCTGTTTGTCCGTACGTCTGCTAGAGACGTAATTTTACTTTCCTTCGCACACACACACGCTAACAAACACTCACACATGCACACATATCGTAAAGTCGCACGCAACCACACTTACGCTCGTGCTGCTTCCTCCTTACCCCTAGTACAGGGAATTGAATCTTGAATATCTCCGGTGTTTATTATCCGATTGAGCCACAATTCACAGCACAGATAAATCATAAGATTATCGTATGCCAAAGTACAAGTTTGTATCTTTAAAATTGTGGGTGTGGTAGCTTTTCGCGGTTTTTGGGGGAGGTATAAAAAATCTAAAACAAACTTGATCTGCTTGCACTATAGGGGCAACGTACGTGCTGTTCAGTCAAAGTGTACGCCAACACAAAATGACACATCCGATTTTAACCATCGTCTGGAACGCATCGAGCAGCAAATAAATAGTCTTTGCAATCAGCGTAACAGAAATCAGTCTCGATCAACATCTGCTAAGCGAAATACTTCAGCCAAGTCTTTGCCACAAATGACAACTCTGTGTTGATACCACAAGAAGTTCGGTCACGAGGCTCGGAGCTGCCGCCAACCATGCTCGTTCTCGTCTACTACAACAAAAAACTAACGCAGTCTTTGGATTCGGCGGGCCAATCCAAAAGTAGCCAATGCATTATCGCCCGTCTCAGCATCATCGACACTCAATCAAAAATTAATTTTCTTATCGCCACTGGCGCAGATATTTCCGTCCTGCCAGTTGGCCAAAAATCAACGCCCAGCCCTACTTCAAAATTACTGTTCGCAGCCAATGGATCCCAAATACAGACGTACGGAGAAAAACGGATCTCTTTATCGCTGGGGTTACGCAGAAATTTTGTATGGACTTTCGTGGTGGCAATTGATTATCGTGACCTGGCGATAATCAATTCTAACAGGCTTCCCATAACGTCGAAAGCAACCCACTGCATTACGACTAATGGTCCACCAACCCACGCTCGCGCACGTCGATTATCGGGCGAAAAGCTTAAAGCGGCACAAAAGGAGTTTTCGTTTTTGGTGGAAAAAGGAATATGCCGTCCCTCGAAAAGCAATTGGTCTAGTCCATTACATCTAGTCAAGAAGGCTAATGGAGAGTGGAGACCGTGTGGGGATTACCGATCATTAAACGACATAAACGTGCCTGACAAATATCCCGTTCCGTATATCCTTGATGTGACGAACATCTTATATGGAAAGAAGATATTCTCCAAAATCGATTTACAAAAGGCGTATCATCAAATACCGGTTGAACCGCAGGACATCCCAAAAACAGCCATTATCACACCTTTTGGCTTGTTCGAATTTCTTTTCATGACGTTTGGTTTGAGAAATGCAGCGCAGACGTTTCAGCGCTACATAAACGACGTCATAAACGGCCTTGACTTTGCTTTCGCATATAGACGATATCCTTATTGCGTCAGACTCGGCAGAGCAACATGAGCAGCACCTCCGCATCATTTTTGCCCGATTGCGCAACGCTCAACTCGCTGTGAATTTTGAAAAGTGCCAGATTGGAAAATCGCAGCTTACTTTCCTCGGTTACGATATCAGCCAGCATGGCCTAAAACCGTCGGAAACTAAGGTCGAAGCTATCCGTAATTTAAAATTAATTGATAAACCGCTCCTCGCTAAGGATTTAAAAAAGTTTCTGGGTATGATTAACTTTTATCGTCCATTCATCCCACGAGCAACGGATAATCAAAGTATACTCCAAGCTCTGATCGAAGGCAACAAGAAAAACGATAAAACCGTCATAAATTGGTCCCTGGACGCAGAGCAAGCATTTGTCGCTTGCAAAACTGACCTGGCCAATGCCACGTTGCTGAACTATATGTCACCGAGTTCACAAATAACGCTTACCACCGACACATCCGATGACGCTATGGGAGCCGTGTTACACCAAATCGTAAACGGTCAAACTCAACCTTTGGGTTTCTTCTCAAAAAAATTTTCGCCAGCACAAAAGAAGTATAGCACCTACGATAGAGAGCTGACTGCAATTTATCAGGCGATACTACACTTCAAGTACGCGCTGGAGGGCAGAAATTTCGTGATTTTTACGGATCACAAGCCGTTTGTTTTTGCCTTCAAACAAAACAACGAGAAAGCATCACCACGACGAGCACGGCAACTTGATTTTGTTAGCCAATTCAGCACCGACATTAAACACATCTCCGGGACAGAAAACAACATTGCAGATTTTCTCTCATGAATTAATGCAGTCGAAAGCATTGATTTTGACAAAATGGCACTGGAACAAGACAACGACGAGGATCTACAATCGTTCCTTAGCAGCATTAAGTTAACCAAATTATGTATTCCAGGTTCAACTAAACAACTGTATTGTCATGTTACGAATAACCACGTACGACCTTTCGTTCCTAGAAGCCTCCGCCTGGTGGTAGTCCAAAGCCTACATTCGTTAAGTCATCCCGGAGTGAAAGCTACCAAAAAATTGGTTGCTAAACATTACATTTGGCCAAACATGGCAAAGGACATCGCTAAAATCGTGCGATCGTGCATTCCCTGCCAAAAAGCCAAAGTTCAGCGCCATACTAAAACACCCCTGGGAGAGTATACAGCCATTGATGCACGTTTTGAGCACATCAATATTGATATTGTTGGGCCACTGCCGACGTCGAATGGATTCCGATATTGCCTCACATGTATTGATCGTTTCACGAGATGGTCCACGGCGATTCCCCTGGTCGACATAACAGCGCAATCAGTAGCTAACGCCTTAATCTCTGGCTGGTTCGCTTTATATGGAATCCCACTACACATCACTACCGACTTGGGACGATAATTTGAATCAACAGTTTTCAAGAGCTGGGTAAACTATGCGGTTTCAAGCACTTGCGTATGACAGCATACCACCCGCAAGCGAATGGTATGATCGAGCAATGGCACAGAACGTTAAAAGCTGCCATAAAATGTTCTGATTCAATTAATTGGAGCACGTCGCTGCATCTTGTTTTATTGGGATTACGTACAACTGTTAAAAATGACATCGGCCTCAGTCCCGCAGAAATGCTGTATGGCACATCGTTACGTATCCCAGGAGGATTTCTGACGTCACAAACGCAATCAACAACTGAATCAGAGTTCGCAGAAGCTCTGCGAAAAGCAATGTCACGTTTACCCACAACAACGACACCGCATCATCACACACCACAAGAGTCGACCGTGTGAAAACACCGCTGGAACCCTGCTACGAAGGACCTTTTGAGGTGTGGGAGAAACACGAAAAGTACTTCGTTCTCAAGGGTCAAATAAAACACACGAAAGTTTCAATTGACCGTGTCAAGCCAGCTTACTTCTACAACCCAGAAACATCTTCGAAGGACAATTGTGTGCATTCATCAAACGCACGAACGGCACCACCATCGAATCAAACTTGGAAGACAAGTCAAATTTCCTGCAAAGTATCTTTCCCAATTTGAACTTTAGAAGGGGGTACTGTGGCGCCTCACGATGGTTCAATAAAGCATCGCAACCATTCTTCACGACGGTTCGATAAAACATCGTTTATATTAGTTCGATAAAAAACATACAACTGTGTATCTCGATTGTTGGCAGTCCGTCTTCTACGACGCGCAAATTTATTGTTAAATATTATTAAAATACATATTATTGGTTAAAATACACAAACGCCAAAAACCCTTTTGTCCTTTTTTAAAGTATAGGGTCTAAAAAGTACAAAAGGGTCTATTAAGTTTGTGCAGCTCAGAAATGTATGTAACAGGCAGAAGGAGTCGTGGCAGACCCCACAAAGTATATATATATTCTTGATCAGGACAACGAGCTGAGTCGATATAGCCATGTTCGTCTGTCTGTCTTTCCGTCCGTATAATCACCTAGATTTCGCAAACTACAAGAGCTAATGACATTTGGCAGTTAGATGTCCCTTTAGTGCAAGCAGATCAAGTTTGTGTTTGATTTTTGATACCTCCCACAAAAACCGCGAAAAACAACCAAAGCCGCAATTTTAAAGACGCAATTTGGCATACATAATCTTATGATAACCTTTATCAGTGCTGTGAATTTTGGCTCAGTCAGGAATATGTATACTTTGTGGGGTCTGCCAGGCCTCCTTCTGCCTGTCACATACATTTCTGAGTTGCACAAACCTAATACACCTTTTTGTACTATTTTAAAGTACAGGGTCTTAAAACGTTTGATAAATTATGATATCAATGCAAGAATTTGTTAAAATTATAAAATTAAGTCGGTAAAGATTGCATGCATGGACGTAGTAGCGAATATTTACAAAGGTGAGTTTGTAGTTTACAAAAGGGTAATTAATTACTAATTATTAATTATAGGAATTATTAAGGTTTGAGAAGAGTTTTAAATTCTACTCAATTTGAGTTGCTCTCGTTTGATCCCTCTTGGGTACTGCCCTGTTTGCTGTTATAAGCAAACCTTTACCTAAAGGTGAGGTTAGGTAGAGCCGGATAGGATAGTGTCCCTCACATAGACCTAATGGTTCATTATTATACCAATTTATTAATTGGGTAATTATACCCACCCGTTAAGTCTGCGTCGGAATAAAAAAGATGTTTGGTTACACTGTGGAATGGGGCTCTACACATAGCCTTTGACACTCTGCAGCCTGCCGTGGATCTCCATCTGTTGTGCACCTCAGATGCTGCTTGATCC
Source organism: Liodrosophila aerea (assembly GCA_035045005.1). Lineage (NCBI taxonomy): Eukaryota > Metazoa > Arthropoda > Insecta > Diptera > Drosophilidae > Liodrosophila > Liodrosophila aerea. The sequence goes on along the minus strand of JAWNNL010000904.1, from coordinate 27,398 downwards.
TGTAGTATTTTGTGTAGTGCACGGGATGTGCACGTTCTCTATGCGATGCTCCAATAGCGAAGCACCATCTTTTGCTATCTTGTTAGCCATCTCATTGCCCTCAATATCTTGTTGGCTAGGAACCCAATATATGCGCACTTTCTTAGAGGCGCCTAGTGCATATAGTGCTTCCCTGCTCACCAGCGCATTTTTGCTCGAGATGGTATCAGATAGCATGGGCTTTATCGCTGCTTAACTGTCTACGTAGATATTTATGTTTGAGTATCTTTTACTCGTTGTTAGTGGCAGTTCGGCTGCTTTCCTTAACGCGAAGACGTCCGTCTGGAATATGCTGCATAGATCCGGTAGTCTGTATGAGTGCCGTTGGTTGAGTTTCGCCCTGTATACTCCTGCACCCATACCTACGGCCATCTTAGAGCCGTCTGTAAAGGTGTGCGCAATTTTGCTTCAGTTTCAAGCCCTGTTGCCAGCTATTTGCTTCCATAAGTACATGTGTTTCAATGCTGTGTCCGTAACCCTGTAGTACCATACTTTTCGTGGCTGAACGCCGTTGAGCCGTTTTCCATGCTTATGCACAGCTTCCAGGGGGTCGATATTCAGTATAGTTTCTTTATTCGGAGTCGTTCTCGACGCCCCTGTGATGCACACCAACGCCTGCCGCTAGGCTCTCTCTAGTGCTGTAAGGTATATAGATTTCTTAATCACTGGCCACCAGACTGAGATGCCATAGAATAGTATCGGTCGCACTACCGCCCCCAAGTGCCCCCAGTATCTGGTTGGATGCGTAGAGTGCACATGTAGCTTTCTTTACCCTCTCCTCTACATCTCTGATACCTTGATATACAGTACAACGCCGAGATACCTTTCGTTGGTTGTAGGAACTTGTTCCGTTTAGTTTTGGGGCAGTCCAGCTGGGCACCTTATACCTCTTATTAAAGAGGATGAGGTCCGTCTTACCTGAATTGATACATAGTCCGACTGCTAAGGCCCACTCCAATATCACGTTCAGAGTGGACTCCATCAGGGAACTTAGAGTATGACGGCATTTCCCCGTAATGACGATGGCTATATCGTCCGCATAGGCAACTATTTTGGGTGCCTTGCCTTTAAATTGACGTAGGATTTTATTGACAACCAGATTCCACAATAGTGGTGACAGTACTCCACCTTACGGCATGCCTCTGAGCGCTTCTCTTTGGTCTGTGTCTCTTCCGAATTCATCCTGTATTTTCCTACCACTCAGTAGATTGGCAATCCATAGTTCTACGATTGTCGCTGCATTGGTGGTTCTGAGGCCTTCCATTATTGCTGCGGTGTTAACATTATTGAAAACTCCTGATATGTCTAGAAACGGTCCAAAGGCGTAGTCCTTTGACTCTAAAGCCTTTTCGACGGTAGCTACCTTTTGAGTATGCAAGCTGGTTGGGCTCAACAATTGGTCAGTTGTTGGCTGTCCTTATGTGTAGGTCTAACAGCTTTTCCTGAGATTTTAATAGAAATTATGTTAAGCTGATTGGTCTGTAGTCATTGGGGTAAGCGTTACTTGTCTTTCCCGCTTTTGGCAGGAATAAAACCTTCGCTGTACTCCATGCTACTGGCACATAGCTCCATCTTATACATCCCTAGTATATTTCCTTGAGCCAAAATACTAACCTCTCATCAGGTCTTTGTAGCATGACTGGGAATATACCGTCTAGTCCTGGAGATTTGTAACTCTCGAAGGATTTTTTTGCCCACCTTTGCTTATGTTATTATCCCTTCAGGGACATCTTTTTCGGTGTATGTCTGATTGCTTGGTCACGCAACCAAATACCAGCGGCACAGCAGCATAAAAACAACAACAACCAACTTGTCTCTTTAATTGTAAGCTGCTCTGCGTAGCAGCATCTCTTTGTTATTCTTGCCAATGTAACATTCATCTCGCTCTTATACTTAAATTGTAATGCAAGCATATAGCTAATTCCTTGCCTTTGTATAATTCATCATTACACCTATCCCTCGCTTTGCGTCGGGGATACGTTCCAAAAAAATACGACGCAAAGTGAATTAGGATTTTCTATAGCAAAACATGTAAAGTTCGAAGATTGGTTCCAGGGTTACAAAAATACTACTTTTTAAAAAGAAAATTGAGCAAAGTGATCATTAAAATAAAGCCAAAATAACATTTCATTTAATTACATATTAAATATATAAAAACAATTACATACTCAATTATGAAAAATAAAAATAGAATTAATCACTTTCTGACGAGTCTTTAATGTCTGTTGTCGTAGGCCGGCTTTCTTTAAAAAAAAATTGGTCCAATGTTTGCTGAACATTTTCTCCCAAGTGACGCTTACAATGACACTACATCAAGCAAGCAAGTTGAATAAGTGAGCCGAAACAAAAAAGGGGAATTCCCGCGTTTTAATTGCGTAGCGCAATTAAGGTGTTGCCACCCTTTAAAAACATATTAACGGCTGCTTCCAAAACAACGCAACATAGAAAATCTAACGACGCACAATGAAAATTAGTTCTAATTAAGAAGCGACGCAAAGCGAGGGATAGGTGTATTAGTTTGATTTCGTCTCGCTTTCGCTGCGCATCGATCTAAAAAAGCTTAGTAGCTCAAATATTGGTGACCCCGACGTGATTAATTATTTTCATTCGTTAAATATTTATTAAATATGCTTAATAAATAAAACATTGCATTTGGTGCTTTAAACATTTATTAAAAACAGTTGTAATAAACAAATGTTTGAGCTGCTAAGCTTTTTTAGCAGCTGTACAGTAGCAAGTTTTTAGCCAATAATTAACACACGATTTATAGATTTATATTAATTATTTATTTTAGCCGCTGAGGGCAATTCAAATATTTGTATGTATTTTGTACAAGTTTTAACTTTGCAGGCAGGCCCAATTTGCCTCTGCTTATTTAGCACAAAATGTTTGTTGTAATTGATTACATAGTTGGCAAGTCGATCAGCGTGATCGATGCGCAGCTAAAGCGACACGAAATCAAACTAATAATGATGAATTATACAAAGGCAAGGAATTAGCTATATGCTTGTGTAATAACCCGTATATGTGTATTCAAATAGATGTTTATTTAACACTTATAACTTTGTGATTCTAATATACAATACAATTCTGTTACGTCTGCTTCTGCGCACAGCTCTGAGTCAACTGACTCACTTCTGCGCTACCGCGAACCGGTGACCGCTCTCTCGATCCAGTGTGAACCAGTGTGTCGCTCTCAGCTGCATCTCGCACCGGTTCCCACATCCCTCCTTTATTTATCAGCTTGAGTTTCAACCCAGGTCCAGACGATGTATTACCTTCCTGGGGTGACTCAACCAGAGGGCGTTGATGGGGCTTCTCCAAGTCCATTGAAGTCGGCACCGGATCCGGAACAACCATCGTGGTACAGGCAGCTGGAATCTTTTTCAAATGGCTAACATCCCTCAGCAATGTTCTTCCTCCCCCAGATACTTTAACAATGTTTCCCTCTCGCTCTAAAACCTCATATTTTGTGGTGTCAAAATTCGGTGTCAACTTACTAGGAAATATTACGTTCTTCATTAACACCTGATCTCCTACCTTTATATCTACCTCCTTTGCCCCTCTCTTCTTATCAGCATCCACTTTTCCTTTATGCTTCCGAATGCAGTCATTATCTTTCTCGAACGAATCGGTGAACTCCCCGACAAGATCCTGCACATTAGGGATTTTATCGCGAATCATACGATTAAACATCAGCTCTGAAGGAGCTGTGCCGGTAGTACCATGAGGAGTGACGTTGTGCATTAAAATAAACTCTTGAATCTCCTGCTCAAAATTACTCTTTTTCAAATATGCGATTTTTAGCCTTTTAACTAATGATTTGTTCATATTCTCCACCTCACCATTAGCCTGAGGCCAGTATGGTGGAGTTCTTATTAGGCTAATGCCACTCTCGCTGCAATATTGCTCAAACATTGAACTAACATATTGTTTGCCGTTGTCTGTCCGTAGGTATTTTGGGAACCCTAATCGGCAGAATATTTCCTTCATTGCCCCAATAATAACTGCTGAGGAAATTGACTGTACAAATTTTAACTCCATGTACCTAGAGAAGTAGTCTATAAACACAAGAACATATTTTCCATTTGGTAATGGACCCAATAAATCACTAGCTACTGAATTCCATGGACTAGTGGGAAAAGGTGTTCTCTGCATTGGAGCTGGGCCCAAAGGTTGTGATACCACTAAACAGTCTTTACAGGATTTTACGAAATTTTCAGCATCTCGATCAATGCGCGGCCACCACACCTTAGACCTTAAACGCCGTTTCATCGCTGATTCCCCCGGGTGGCCTTCGTGAGCCAGCTCCAAAACTCTTTGGCGAAGTGTTGTCGGGATAATCAGCCGTGTTCCTCTTAGAAGGACTTTTCCAAGTGTTGAGAGCTCATACCGGAATGGGTAAAAACTGTTAGATATGCAGGAATCCCATGAGCCCGTATCAAGACAGGATATCGCGTCAATGATTTCCTCATCACGGCCATTTTCATGTGATATTTCAGATATATTTAACGCTGCAGGAACTGCATATTCGATAACCCGAAAGATGTTATTCTCAGCTTGGCGCCACGAAGAGTTTGTTGATGACAATTCGCATAGTCGGGACAGCGCATCCGAAATGTTTTCTTTGCCAGCCTTATAGATAACTTTGAACCTGAATGCTTGTAGACGTAAAAGCCATCTTTCGATCCGAGCAGGAGACTTCGAAGTTGGCTTGAATATTGTCTCTAGCGGTTTGTGGTCCGTCACCAGCTCAAATTCGAGTCCTGCCAGGTAAAAATAAAACTTTTCGACTGCCCAGACCAAAGCCAAACTTTCTTTCTCGGTCTGAGAATACCGTTTCTCAACGTCATTTAAACTCCGACTAGCAAACGAGATTATTTTAAGTTCCTTGTCTCCGGTTAACTGTAGTAATACGGCCCCAAGAGCAACAGGACTGGCGTCGGTTATCAACCGTGTTTTGTTACTGGGGTCAAAATATGACAGATTGGGTATCTTAGCCAAACGTATTTTAAGGTCCTCGAAAGCTCTTTTCTCTGTTTCACCCCAATCGAATTTGCAGTCTTTTTTCAGCAAACGCCTTAATGGCTCAGTGCGATCGGCCAAATCCGGTATGAATTTGCCGACGTAAGTGACAAGACCCAAGAAACTTCGAGTTTCTTCTTTATTTTTAGGATCCTCTGAATGAGAGAATTGTTGCAACTTTTTCCGGGTCGACTTCAATTCCTCTATCAGACAAGATATGGCCAAGGAATTTAACTTCATGTGTCTTCCAAACACATTTGTCCTCGTTTAGGAGAACATTGTTTTCGGCCAATATGTTTTTGACTTTCTTAACAGCGTCATCGTGATCACTTTCATTGATCCCAAATAAAATTATATCATCAATGTAATTTAGAACATTAGGACACGATGCTAATAGCTCTTCAAGTCTTCGTTGAAAGATTTCGGGTGCGGAGTTAACTCCGAACATTAATCTTTTGTATCGGAACAAACCGCGAGGAGTTATGAACGTTGTTATGCTCCTGCTAGCTTCGTCCAGTTCCAGCTGATGGTATGCGTATTTGAGATCAAGTCGAGAGAAATACTTTGCACCTCGCAGCCTCGTCATAAACGTCTCGAAAACAGGCAATGGATAGTTCTCCCTTAGAATTGCTCTATTTGCCAGTCTCATATCTATACATATTCGAACGTCCCCATTTTCTTTAAAGGCTATGACAATGGGAGAGATCCAAGGAGAATGGCCAATTACTGGTTCAATAATATCAAGGGCTATGGCTTCTTCCAGTTTGGCAATTACCTTATCTTCCAACGCTATTGGTATACGCCTCATAGGTTGCTGAATTGGCTTTATGTCTGGGTCAATAGAGAGTTTTACTGGTGATCCTTTCCACTTTGGAAATGGAGGTATGTTCTCTATTTTATTAACTTCTAGTCCAAGTCGCAACACTTTTAATTTCAGCGCTGTTTCCTTACCCAACAGCGATTGTTTTCCATTTTTAATGACGAAAAATGGAGCAATCACTTCGGGGTTATGACCAACAGTTATAGGAGCCTCAAAGACACAAATTACCTGTAGTAATTTTTTCCGAGGCATATCCTCTGAACTGATTAGAACAGTTTGGCCGGACATTGAATATTGTTGCTTTTTGATCTTGGAGGTATGACCAATCTTTTGGACTTGAGAGATTAAAGCGTAATCCTGAGTCGATTATTAAGGAAACTTCTTTGCCACCTACTTGGCATTTGATCATTTCGTCTTCTTCGTCGCTAAGGATTTTAAAACAATTGTTTCCAGGTTTCTTATCGTCTTCATCCTCTACTGAACGTACGTTGAAACGCTGTCGTTTAACAGTATCGGTGTTACCCTGGCTTCCTGGTCGCTTTAAATTGGTTCTGCACTTATGTGCAAAGTGCCCCATCCGTGTGCACTTATTACATTTTTGCTTTAGAGCTGGACAATTGGAGCTAGTACCATTATGACCTTTGCGCCCACATCTGCCACACTCAAACTGCATGTTGGACGACTTCATGTTTGATGATGTAATTTTGTTTATCCCCTCAGTCTCCAGTTTTGGACGCATTATTTCAGACTGTTTGTTTATTTCTTCATCCATCTGGCAGACGTCTATAATGTCGGATAAATTATACTCCTTCTCTAAAAGTTTTCTTTTTAGATTTATGCCAGCCCAGGTATCAATGATTTTGTCCTTTAAGCATATCTCCTCGATCTCGGCTCTAGTAGTTCCGAAATTGCATTTTTGAATCTGGTGGCGCAGTCTCAATACAAACTTTGCAAATGTTTCGCCTTCTGAAGGAGAAAGACTTCTAAATAAATGTCTTTCAAAAGTTGAGTTCTGTTTTGGCGAGAAAAACGTGTTCAACTTATCGACCAGAACTTTAAATACATCGATGTGATCGCTCGCTGTAGTTTCTGTTACCACAGCATCAGGCAATGAAAATGCTACAGTCTGCAATTGCGTTCCACCAAGATGTAACAGTTTGCTCCTTTTCCGGGTAGGTGAACTGATCTCTTCAGCGTCCACATATATTTCAAAAGCTCGTAACCATTTCTCCCATTCGACACGCAGAAGGGACTTCTCGATAGTCTCGCATAGAAATGGCTTAATTACATTATCTGCCATTGCTTATGAAGCGAAAATTTTGACAAAAATATTTCTTTATTAAATTGGCAAACTGCCTCTGACCGAGTCAGATAGTACTATTTATCGGCTCGTACTTTTTGTACAGCCCCTGACCCAAGTCAGCTTATGATTCTTTTATTCGGCTCGTACTTTTAGTACAGCCCCTGACCCAAGTCAGCTTATGATTCTTTTATTCGGCTCGTACTTTTAGTACAGCCCCTGACCACAGTCAGCTATATTTAAAATATTTTCCGGCGGTATATTATATACTGCCCCTGACCTTTGTCAGATAGTTATTGTATTTTCAATTATTTCTTGTTTATTTTTCTTTTCGAGCGGCCTTAAATAGGCTCTCATATAAGCATTTTCATTTCTATGTATGTATGTATATGCAAAAACTCTTATGCAAATAAACATTTCTCTTTACTCGGAATATGCTCTCTTCGTTACTACTCTCTTATATGAATGCACGCAATTCTGTTCTCTCTTCCTTCCCGCGCTATCTCTCTCATTTACTCGTCCGGCGTTCGTCTCAACATCACACCCACGCGCAAATCGAAGAAGCGAAAAGGAAAAGAAAAGTAACGGGACTGTTGCGAGATAATTTTTTAGACCCTGTACTTTAAAAAAGTACAAAGGGTCTATTAAGTTTGTGCAAGTCCGAAATGTATGTAACAGGCAGAAGGAGGCTTGGCAGACCCAACAAAGTATATATATTCTTGATCAGGACGACGAGCTGAGTCGATCTAGCCATGTCCGTCTGTCTGTCTGTCTGTCTGTCCGTCTGTCTGTCTGTCCGTCTGTCTGTCCGTCCGTATGAACACCTAGATCTCGGAAACTGTAAGAGCTAGAGACATTATATTTTGCAGTTATATGCCCCTATAGTGTAGGTAGATCAAGTTTGTTTTAAATTTTTGATACCTCCCCCCCCCTCCCCCAAAAACCGCGAAACACTGCCACACCCACAATTTTAAAAATACAAACTTGTGTTTTGGGATACGATAATCTTATGATAATCTTTATCTGTTCCGTGAATTGTGGCTCAATCGGATAATAAACACCGGAGATATTCAAGATTCGATTCCCTGCAATAGGTAAGGGGGGAGCAGCGCGAGCGTATGTGTGGTTGCATGTGACTTTACGATATGTGTGCATGTGTGACTGTTTGTTAGCGTGTGTGCGAAGGAAAGTACAGGGTCTCCTACTGTCGGTTGAATCCGACTGTAGCTTTCCGAGTTTTTATTTTCACTTTGCATGTACACACAACTTTACACAGAAGTTTTCGGTTGTTTTGTTAGTTCAAATTTAATTGTTTTTTTTTCTTTTCCATTTATGTTTACCTCGTCGCCAATGTAATAACCCGTATATGTGTATTCAAATAGATGTTTATTTAACACTTATAACTTTGTGATTCTAATATACAATACAATTCTGTTACGTCTGCTTCTGCGCACAGCTCTGAGTCAACTGACTCACTTCTGCGCTACCGCGAACCGGTGACCGCTCTCTCGATCCAGTGTGAACCAGTGTGTCGCTCTCAGCTGCATCTCGCACCGGTTCCCACAGCTTGCATTACAATTTAAGTATAAGACCGAGATGAGTTCAAATGCAAATGAGCGAAAATATCAAAGCAAAGTGAATGTTACATTGGCAAGAACAATAAAGAGATGCTGCTACGCAGAGCAGCTTACAATTAAAGAGACGAGTTAGTTGTTGTTGTTAGACCCTGTACTTTAAAAAAGTACAAAAGGGTCTATTAAGATTGTGCAAGCACGAAATGTATGTAACATGCAGAAGGAGGCGTGGCAGACCCCATAAAGTATATATATTCTTGATCAGGACGACGAGCTGAGTCGATCTAGCCATGTCCGTTTGTCCGTCTGTATGAGCACCTAGATCTCGGAAACTGTAAGAGCTAGAGACATCATATTTGGCAGTTAGATGCCCCTATAGTGCAAGCAGATCAAGTTTGTTTTAGATTTTTGATACCCCCCCCCCCCCTCTCCCGCAAAAACCGCGAAAAACTGCCACAATTGATAATCTTTATCTGTGCTGTGAATTGTGGCTCAATCGGATAATAAACACCGGAGATATTCAAGATTCAATTCCCTGTACTCGGTAAGGGGGGAGCAGCGCGATCGCATGTGTGGCTGCGTGCGACTTTACGATATGTGTGCATGTGTGCGTGTTTGTTAGCGTGTGTGTGTGCGAAGTAAAATAACAGGGTCTCCTACTGTCGGTCGTATCCGACTGTAGCTTTCCGAGTTTTTTTATGCTGCTGTGCCGCTGGTATTTGGTTGCGTGACCAAACATACTCCCCCCGTTGAAAGTCCAGGTTTTTCAACAACATCCTGCTCGGGTGGCAATTCTGAAGACCGCTACTGGAATCACTAAAAGAGCTATTCGCAAGCTGTGCGTCCTACCCAAGCAGGATGTTGTTGAAAAACCTGGACTTTCAACGGGGGGAGTATGTTTGGTCACGTCAACCAAATACCAGCGGCACAGCAGCATAAAAAACTCGGCAAGCTACAGTCGGATACGACCGACAGGCCGGAGACCCTGTCATTTCACTTCGCACACACACGCGAGCAAAGGCACGCGCACACATGCACACATATTCGAAAATGGCGCACCGCAGCCACACATGCGATCGCGCTGCTCCCCCCTTACCGAGTACAGGGAATTGAATCTTGAATATCTCCGGTGTTTATTATCCGATTGAGCCACAATTCACAGCACAGATAAAGATTATCAATTGTGGCAGTTTTTCGCGGTTTTTGCGGGAGAGGGGGGGGGGGGTATCGAAAAGTCTAGAAAAACAAACTTGATCTGCTTGCACTATAGGGGCATCTAACTGCCAAATATGATGTCTCTAGCTCTTACAGTTTCCGAGATCTAGGTGCTCGTACAAGATACGGACAAACGGACATGGCTAGATCGACTCAGCTCGTCGTCCTGATCAAGAATATATATACTTTATGGGGTCTGCCACGCCTCCTTCTGCATGTTACATACATTTCGTGCTTGCACAATCTTAATAGACCCTTTTGTACTTTTTTAAAGTACAGGGTCTAACAACAACAACTAACTCGTCTCTTTAATTGTAAGCTGCTCTGCGTAGCAGCATCTCTTTATTGTTCTTGCCAATGTAACATTCACTTTGCTTTGATATTTTCGCTCATTTGCATTTGAACTCATCTCGGTCTTATACTTAAATTGTAATGCAAGCTGTGGGAACCGGTGCGAGATGCAGCTGAGAGCGACACACTGGTTCACACTGGATCGAGAGAGCGGTCACCGGTTCGCGGTAGCGCAGAAGTGAGTCAGTTGACTCAGAGCTGTGCGCAGAAGCAGACGTAACAGAATTGTATTGTATATTAGAATCACAAAGTTATAAGTGTTAAATAAACATCTATTTGAATACACATATACGGGTTATTACATTGGCGACGAGGTAAACATAAATGGAAAAGAAAAAAAAACAATTAAATTTGAACTAACAAAACAACCGAAAACTTCTGTGTAAAGTTGTGTGTACATGCAAAGTGAAAATAAAAACTCGGAAAGCTACAGTCGGATTCAACCGACAGTAGGAGACCCGTACTTTCCTTCGCACACACGCTAACAAACAGTCACACATGCACACATATCGTAAAGTCACATGCAACCACACATACGCTCGCGCTGCTCCCCCCTTACCTATTGCAGGGAATCGAATCTTGAATATCTCCGGTGTTTATTATCCGATTGAGCCACAATTCACGGAACAGATAAAGATTATCATAAGATTATCGTATCCCAAAACACAAGTTTGTATTTTTAAAATTGTGGGTGTGGCAGTGTTTCGCCGGTTTTTGGGGGAGGGGGGGGGAGGTATCAAAAATTTAAAACAAACTTGATCTACCTACACTATAGGGGCATATAACTGCAAAATATATACTGTCTCTAGCTCTTACAGTTTCCGAGATCTAGGTGTTCATACAGCCACTAGTCGAAAACCGGTTTTACTACGAGCAAATCTGTGTATCTATGTGTGTGAACGCAGCTTACTTACGCAAGCTCACATGCTTGCTGGCGCCCCCATAGTACGGAAAATTTAATCTCGAATAACTCCGGTGTTTCTTATCCAATTGGGACACAATTTACAGAACAGATAAAGGTTACCATAAGCTCTTTATATACTGAAAGCACAAGCTTGTATCTTTAAAATTGTGGCGGTGGCAGTTTTTCGCGGTTTGTGGGGGAGGGGGGGAGGTATCAAAAATTTAACACAAACTTGATCTACTTGCACTATAGGGGCATCTAACTGCCAAATATGATGTCTCTAGCTCTTACAGTTTCTGAGATCTAGGTGTTGATACGGACGGACGGACAGACGGACAGACGGACATGGCTACATCGACTCAGCTCGTCGTCCTGATCAAGAATATATATACTTTATGGGGCCTGCCACGCCTCCTTCTGCCTGTTACATACATTTCTGACTTGCACAAACTTAATAGACCCTTTTGTACTTTTTTAAAGTACATGGTCTAAAAAAAAATACCATTTTAAGGCTGAATGAACAAAGCCTCCGATTGTTACACATTAACATAGCTGTTGTTAAAGCGGTAGTGGAGATGTGCGAACCTTCAAAGCGAAAGTGGAGATGTACTTTGATTTACCCTGGGCGTCGATAATAGCAGCTTCATATATGTATATACTCACATACACATACACATACATATAAACATGTCAAGCTTGGGCTACGAAGAGTTCTGCAGTTCACTATATGATCTGGCTAGTGATATTCGCTCCCACCATCCTGCTATCCTCGCCGGGGGCTCGGGAGTGGGGCAGCACCAGGACAAACTCCAGAGGGCGTGCCCTACTTGAAGCCTTCGAGCACTAAGCAAGAAATAGATAGAGAGTTCAAACAGCGAAAAAACTACTATCAGATGAACGGCTGAGCGTGGAACCATTGTTGCCATTTTAGCTTATTTCAAGCTAGATTTAGCATATTTTAAAATGAAATAGCTTGAAAAATACTTGAAATGCATATAGCTTAAAATCTGGCTTATTTCAAATTTCATTTAGCTAATTTTGGCTTAAAAAAATTTATAACAAAACATGTTTTGTTTTTCGATTGTAGTATAATTTTTGGTCATTATTATCTATAATTTGGACAAAAGTCATATTTGTTGTTGGTATTTTAATAATAATCGTTAGCAAGTTTCGGTCACACTGTTTTGATGAACAAGGATGCTGGCCAAAACAAAGCTTTCGAGCAACTGGCGTTATTTGCTTTGCATATACTTTCACTGCCATGGTCGAATGCTGCGGTTGAGAGGGTATTCAGCCAAATGAACATCGTAAAAACAAAGTTGCGCAACAAAATATGTTTAAAAAGCTTGAACGCAATATTAAGAATAAGGTTTGTTTTTGAAATTTTAAATTATTTAAAATATACTAATTTTTTTTTTTTAATGTTTTAGATATGGACTGCGACGTCATGGGAAATGTTGCCATGACTACCAACTTCCAACGAAATACCTCGCTTTAGTTCAATCATCCCCCAAATATATGGAATCTAATGATGAAGTTGATGAAATTATTTCTTTACTATAATAGTTATATAAATATCATATCAATATCGTATCAATAAAAGTAAAAAATCAACTATTTTAATGTTTTCCATGGTTAGCTTATTTTTAGCTTCTTTTTTTTAATTTTTAGCTTATTCTAGCTTATTTTTTTCTTTAATCTAGCTTATTTCATCTCTCAAAATCTGGCAGCACTGCGTGGAACCCCAGCCCAGCCGAACGAAATATGCTAGCGCCCCAGAAGCAGTGTTGCCAGTTTAGCAATTTTATGGCTAGTTCTAGCCATTTTGAAAGGCCGAATGCTAGAAAAATTAAGAAATTGCTACTAGCTATAAATCTAGCTACTTTAAAATTAACTTCAGCTATTTTCGGCAATTTTCTCGAACCCGTGATTTAGGTCTGTGAAAATTACCAGTTACAGCGAAAATACTCTAAGTGACTTGAGTGAAAATACTTATCGAACAGTGATTTCTACTTTTGACCATCACTGCTTTGTGTGTTTCATCTCTAGTTTGTGGTGTACATTAAGTGACGCAAAAAAAAGTGATGCAAAAATGCCTAAAGTGCTTTATACGCAAAAGTTTCGTGATGCTTGGATGCAGGCTAGTGAGTTCAAGGCCTATCCTAGGATATCCTAACGCAATACGGAAAGATCCATTTATTTGACTGGGAGAACAAGGAGGACACTGTCAAATTTTGGGCAGAAGTGCTGAGCTTTAGGGACTCAGGTGACAACAACCCTTTCAAGTCCTTAGCGCTGTTTGCTATAAGGCTACTCTGTTTGCCTTGGTCAAATGCTGAGGTAGAGCGTGTGTTCAGTCAAATGAACATAGTAAAAAGTAACCTCAGAAACAGGTTACATATAAAAACACTAAATTCAATTTTAAAAATAAGGTATTTCCATTTACTTAAGTTTTTAAAGCAGCATTATTAATATTCCTCTTTATAGATACGGCCTGCGCAGAAATGGAAAATGCTGCCACGATTATGAAGTGCCAACGAAATTTTTAAAAATGGTGGCCGAAAATGAAAAATATAACAATGAAAGCAGTGAAGATGTAGATTTAATAAAATCATTATTGGACATTTAAATTAAAATTCAATTTTTTGGTTATTTTGGGATAATTTGGTTATTTTTTGGGGTAACAAAATGTTAGCCATTTTTTCAGCCATTTTTACAAACAAATTTGCTATTTTCAGCTAGTTTTTTTCGTAAATCTGGCATTATTTTTTGTTCAAGACCTGGCAACACTGCCCAGAAGGCGTTCGGCTTTTCGAATTCGATTCATTCGTTCGAAAGCAAGCGCAACAAGAAATCACATTTCAGTCGCAGATCGACCGCGGAACGATGAGCACGGGAATGTTTCTTCGCAAATTTTCCAAGTTTCAACTTTCTAGCTTAAAAATTACGGTTGTGGCCAAAATAAAATCATTTCATCCCAATGTGCAATGCAAGCGCTAGCCGCTGAGTATTGCTGTGACGTCAGAAGCAAGTGAGTCGGCGCGACGCACTAGCTGTGGCCGTCCGAAATATATGAAAAAGACTTTGCAAACAGAAATTCGCACACGCATACAAACGTGCGAGCGCTTGTACACATATACATACATACACAGAAACGAGAGCACAGCGCGAAGAAGCGCACCCGTGCTCATCGTTCCGCGGTCGATCTGCGACTGAAATGTGATTTCTTGTTGCGCTTGCTTTCGAACGAATGAATCGAATTCGAAAAGCCGAACGCCTTCTGGGGCGCTAGCATATTTCGTTCGGCTGGGCTGGGGTTCCACGCTCAGCCGTTCATCTGATAGTAGTTTTTTCGCTGTTTGAACTCTCTATCTATTTCTTGCTTAGTGCTTCGAGTCAATTGACGTGGCCTTGCTCAACAGCGGTACACTAAACACGTTTAGTAGAGGCGCCATCGGATCTGTCATTGATCTTACCTTCGTCACCAGTCGCTTGTTTCACACTGCAACCTGGTGCGTTGGTGGCATCTATACTGGGAGTGATCACGAGGCTATAGTTTTTACAATTGGCTCCTCAACGCATCCTCCTCGCAGTAGTGCCTCCCAGGGCAGAAGGTACAAGGAGTCCACCTTAGATCTGCCAACCTTCACGGCAGCGATGGTCAATATGACAGCTACAGGCTCCGCACAACAGATGGTTCACCAAATGACTCTACAGGTTGATGCCTGCTACGATGCTAGCATGGCACGCAGCCGGGGGTATAGGAAACACCACACACCAGCCTACTGGTGGAACGAAGCCATTGCAGAAGCGCGCACTACTTGCATAGCGGCAAGAAGGAAATATAAAAGGGCACGAAAACGAGATCTTGCAGCATGGCCAGTCCTGCAAGCTGAGTGGAGTGAAGCCAAGAGGATCCTAAAACGCGCTATCAAGGACAGTAAACAAGAATGCTTCCGGCAACTGTGTGACTCGGTGGATCAGGACCCCTGGTGAAACGCATCTGCGTTGACAAGTCCGCAGTTCCCACAGACCCTGCTAGCCTATTGCGCATTGTGGAAACACTCTTTCCGGGTAGCTGTGTACCGCTATTTACTGATGAAGCTCTGCAGATAGATACTGTCTCTTTGCTATTCAGGAAGAATGTTCAACGTCCCCCTTATCTGCTTGCCATGGTGCGCAGTTACTTTGATTCGCGTGAGTTGCAGTATGCGACCCCTGAGGGAGATGCCTCATACTACGTGTCAGCAGGAGTTCCCCAGGGCTCTGTTCTGGGTCCACTTCTGTGGAACACTATGTACGATGGCATTCTTCGACTGCCCATGCCAAAGAACACGCACATCATTGGGTACGCTGATGACGTAGCGGTGGTTGCCGTGGCCAAGGATCTGGCAACCGTAGAAGCTGTGAATCTGCCATCAGCACCGTCATCTCTTGGCTTAAGCTGAACTTGGCAACGTACAAGATTGAAGCTGTCCTGGTCAGCAGCCGGAAAACAGTAGAGACGGCCCATATCCGAGTTGGCGAGGATGTCATATCATCTAAACGCGCCATCCGGTACCTTGGGGTGATGATAGACACGCGTCTGACTTTCCGCGAGCATCTGGAATACGTCCAAGGCAAAGCGGCCGCTACAAGCAGAGCATTATTTAGGATAATGCTAAACACCAGAGGCCCTAAACAAGGACGTAGGATACTGCTCACCAGCGTCATAAGGTCAGTCATACTCTACGCTGCTCCTGTCTGGTCAACGGCAATGGCAGTAAAGAGCTATGCAAGAGGGAAAGCGTCAATCCACCGTCTGTCGGCAATACGAGTCTGCAGTGCGTTCAGAACAAACTCTGACGACGCAGTGCTCGTCATTGCTGGCATGGTGCCAATTGATCTGCTGGCTGAGGAGGAGAGAGCGGTGGCAGACGGTGTTAGGAGCGGACAGACCAGGAGTGAAGCTCGCCGCCTAGCGCGCCAGGTTAGCTTGGAAAGATGGCAGACACGATGGGAATCTTCCTCCAAGGGTCGTTGGACGTACCGCCTGATACCCAACATCAAGCGATGGGTTGAGCGTAGGCATGGTGCCTGCAACTTCCACCTGACTCAGCTCTTAAGTGGTCATGGCTGCTTCAGGCAGTATTTGCGGCGATTTGGGCATGACTCATGCGAACACTGCACTTGGTGTGGTGAACCCAATGGGAGGACGCCCAGCACGTCATGTTCAGCTGTGGCAGACTGGCAACGGCGAGAGCCCAACTTGAGGCAGTGTCCCGGGCGGCAGCTAACTGAGCTCAACTTAGTGTCGGGCATGATAGAGGATCCTAACGTGTGGGAGGCTGTGTGCTCTTTCGCAGCAACAGCGATGCGCGAACTGCGCAGACTGGAGAGAGAGAGAGCTGTCTTGGTTTAGAAGAGACCCCACCCCCGCGAAGCAGTGTCTTGCGGCAATTCCCGCGTGGGCTGGTCTTATCCTTACCCAGACATTCTCTCCCTCTATTAGCTATTAATTAACTTATATATACCCCTAATTCTTAATTAATTTATTTGCGTAATTCTTAGTGTCATATTCTTATTGTTTTTTTAGTAATATAAGCGGCAATAAAACTGAATTTAAAAAAAAAATATATATATAAACATATGTGTGTATACATACCCACATACATTTATACATACAAATATACACGCAAATACATAACAATAACTCAATACTCATACAGAAATTCATACTCACAATCAAAAATCACGTATACGCCCTAGTGGCCGCATACGCTGGGCTTCCCCCCTCCCCTAGCCAAATGCCTAGTACTGAAAATTGTTTGTCCAATATCTCCGGTGTTTATTATCCGATTGGGCTGCAACTGCACCAAACATGCAAAGATCTAAAACTTTAATCCTACAAAAAATGATCCAGTGACTCTAAAACTGTATATACTAAGAACATTTTTGTAAATTTGAGGGGGAGGGGGATGAGATATCAAATTAAAAACATTGGCCTGCCTATGTAATACACGAACCAAAAAAAAAAAATTACGTCTCTAGCTCTTATAGTTGCCGAGATCTCGATGTTCATGACAGACAGACGGACAGACGGACATGGCTAGATCGACTCAGCTCGTCGTCCTGATCAAGAATATATATACTTTGTGGGGTCTGCCACGCCTCCTTCTGCCTGTTACACACAAATGTCATTTGCACAAACTTAATAGACCCTTTTGTACTTTTTTAAAGTACAGGGTCTAAAAATACCCGTTCTTAAGCCCTGTATGCACCATCCCGAAATTTTACATTTCCCATACAAAAAGGGTAGGCATGGAATTTTTTTCGTACCGAAATGAAATGTTTGGTATGCAGCACTGAACAAAAAACACGAGCGAAATATCTATTAGTTCATAGGTATTGTCATCGTGTGGGTCGTGTTGGATGCTGTTGAGCAACTGACATTTCGCACGAAATAAATCAGAACAATTATTCCGTACGGAAAAATGGAGGGCGATTCAAATAATGCCTATATCATTTAGATGCGAAACAAAATTTGCATTAATAAATGTAGTTAAGGCTCAGACCTGTATTTGGAACATAAGAAATAGTGAAATACAAATATTCAGACTTGTACATACATATCATAATATGTATAACTTATTTATTTATTTGCTCGTTCTTTTCAATATGGGTACTTATTTCAATATTTCGAACGCTGCCTCCTCTTTTTAACATCTCTTCTTCATTTTTTATTAAGAAGAACCCCAATGTTACCATTGCTAAGTCCAAAGCTTAGTCGCTCATTTTAATTCCAATATATTTTCACTTTGGCACAACAGTTGATAAAAAATGTTACCAATTCAAAATAAGTGTTACCAATTTAAATTAAGTGTTACCAATAAAAAATAAAAAGTGTTACCAATCAATCACATGTCAAACTATATACGGTCGACACAGCACGGAATATATTATCATTTTTCCGTACGAAATTTTCATAAAGGTGCATACAGGGCTTTAAAAAGAAGTGTACACTAAAGCACCGGAGTGCTGATTTCGTACCAGAAAAATTACAATATATGTGTGGATTGTATTAGTTTGACATAACGAGGTTTTATCCAGCGTGCACAAGGGCATGTGACTGATTGGCAAGACTTTTAATTTTTAATCTAGGCCACAACACTCTACTTCAAAGTTGGCAGCACTTGTGCTTTTTAATTGGTAACACTTTTTTCTATCAACTGTTGTACCAAAGTGAAAATATATTGGAATTAAAATTAGCGACGAAACTTTGGACTTAGCAATGGTAACATTGGGTACTTCTTAATAAAAAATGAAGAAGAGATGTTAAAAAGAGGAGGCAGCATTCGAAATATTGAAATAAGTACCCATATTGAAAAGAGCGAGCAAATAAATAAATAAGTAATACATATAATTATATATGTACAAACCTGAATATTTGAATTTCACTATTTCTAATGTCATAAATACAGGTCTGAGCCTTAACTACATTTATTATGGCAAATTTTGTTTCGCATCTAAATGATATAGGCATTATTTGAATTGCCCTCCATTTTTCCGTACGGAATAATTGTTCTGATTTATTTCGTGCGAAATGTCAGTTGCTCAATAGCATCCAACACGACCCACACGATGACAATACCTATGAACTAATAGATATTTCGCTCGTGTTTTTTGTTCAGTGCTGCATACCATACATTTCAATTAGGTACGGAAAAAATTCCATGCCTACCCTTTTTGTATGTAAAATTTCGGGATGGTGCATACAGGGCTTTAAGAAAAAATTTCTATTACTCTAGCAAATAAAAAAAAGGTGCCAAATTTGGCGCAAAAACGCCAAGTGTTGCAGCCGTGTCTCTAGTGTCATTGTGAGATATTTTTAATATTGAGCATACAAATTTCGGAAATGGTCTTTGACAAAATGGATAAGCCGAGAGTTAATAAACGCAAGGATAAGTCTAACCATGCCATTAAAGTAAGCATGAAAGGCATAAATATACTTATTTATTTATTTCACAAAATTAATTGTAGATTGTGCTCCGCCACTTGCCACCAACAATGACCGAAAAAGAATTTTTAGAGCAAGTCGAACCATTGCCGGAAAACGATGCCTATTACTTTTGTCCTGCGGATTGGTCTCTAGGACAAGAGGCAACATGCCGAGCATACATTGACATGTCCGCCAAAGATATTGCCCACGTTATACAGTTTCGCGATCGATTTGATGGATATGTATTTGTTGACTCCAAAGGTATTGAATACGTTGCCATTGTGGAATATGCCCCTTTTCAGTGCATTATGAAGAATAAGGCACGTAACCATGACAATAAGGTGAATACTATCCAAAAGGAATCGCACTATAAAGAATTCCTCCAAAAATTAGCTGATGAACGTGAAGAGGCAACACGCCTAAGTGATTTAAAAATCGATTTTACTTTTGAGCACAGATCTGATGAAAAGGTTAAATCCACTCCATTGCTTCAGTATTTAGCTAACAAAAAAGAGAAACGGCGCGAAGAAACACGTAAACGCAACGAAGAAAAACGGAAGCAACGGGAAGCGCACAAATTACTACGCTTAGCAGAACAATCGGAAACCCTAAAGGAACCAGCCAATGAATCAAAGACGTCAAACAATAACAGTAATGCAAGAAAATGTTTTCCCAAAGAAGGTCAAGGACAAGATGTATTGAAAAATTCACGTTCTAAGCGCCGCTCGGAACGCGATCAGCGCCGTAGAGAAGAACATGAGCAAAGAAAAATAGCTCGAGAACGTGAGATTCGCGACAAAAAGAAAAATGATGGCTCCGAAAAGTTTGAAAATAGCGATAAAAACAAAATACTATACAGACCTACAAATCATACAAAAGAGCAGCAAAAGAATAAAGAAATTGTAATTCTTAAAAAACATTTAGCAGCAGATCGGGATGTAGATAAATTAGCTTGCAATCAAACTCAGGCAACTAACTGCGATAATGAAGAATCAACTAAAAAACATACGAATGAAAACAATAAGTCAACAGATTTCAATGGCCACAATAAGAAGATGAACAAGAGTAAGGCTGGTAACTCTCGCTCTTCAGAGGATCGTCGTATAAGAAATAAGGTAAGAAATTCTTTTGAAGTTTAAGTTTTATAATTTATTCTAACAGCTGATACTTGGAGTAATTGTGTTTTTTTTTTTACCAAAAAAAATATTGGACGAATGTGCTTGCTTCCGCACATTCATAACAAAATAATTCAAAGTTAATCAACATCTACAACAGCATGGACGCTTAATATTTGTTTCTTTTTTATACAGGACCGTCCATCAATTGCAATATATCAGCCCAAGATTCGAATACGTCTGGGATCAGAAGAAAATTCTCCAAATGATTCAACACGTGCCGCAGAAACTCCTATGTTCCCTGCCGATGCTGATACATCAGAACTACACGAAAAATCTCAAAATAAACGATCCGGTAGACGCAATAAACAAATAAATTATAATAAAGAATCCGTTGAACATACGCGCTGTGTATCAAAATCATCAGAGAGTAGCACGAGTGCGCATTCTACATGTTTAAAATAAATGTGTAAATTAAGTAAAAAAAAATTTTTTTTAAACTTTTTATTAATAAAAATCACTTTCAACATCCATTGGATCACTTGATTTTTTATTATTCTTTACTTGATCCTGTGATTTGTACATATCGGCCACCTGATTGGCATCTGTCGCATTCTCAGGGCTCTTGTCGTCACGGACACGTACGTAACGAGGAAAACGAAGTGAAATACCTCTCTCCATATCGACAATGCCTATAGCAGCTCTATGAATTGGACTTAACGATAAATCAGCGCATTTTACCTCCCACACCAGCAGAGGCTCAAACCAAACGTCTGGTTCCAAACTGACATCGTATCTAAAATATGATTTTGCACTGCTTATCGCATGATTTTGTAAGAACTCTGAGTGTTCCCGCAAATCTTCATCCGTAAATCCTGAAAGTGAATATTCGTTATTATAATATTTTATCATCTATCAAAGATTTTCTTTAATTTTTTGCGCACAAGCCCATTACTTAGGCAAAAATATTTTTATGTATTTTATTATTATTTATTTAAATATTCTAATTACCTGTTCCAATTTTGCAAATACTTTGATACTCTTCATTCTCGGTGTCATAGCATGCAATAAGGAAGCCGCCAAAGATACCTGTACGTCGACCTTTGCCTTTATAACCGCCAATAACAACCAGGTCTAAAGAATCGCCTACATTTGATAAATAATCCTTTTTCAATTTTAGCCAATTTCTTGACCTTTTGGCTATTTCGTATGTCGCCTCCTCATTCAAAGTTTTTATCATCAGACCTTCACAATTGCCTGATAAACACATGTAAATATTAAATACGTAATTAAAAAATAATTGTTTTGAATTTAGGCTTACCTTTGACCGATACTTCCAAAAATTGTTGCACCTCATCCAGGTCATTTGTATCGAGAGCAGTAGCAAATTGCCATTCCCCTTCGACTTCTTGAAAATGCTCAAACAATAACTTTCGACGCTCGGAGAGGGGCTTAGTAACGAGCGAAATTCCGTTGATATACAAAAGATCAAATATATAGACACATACTTGAACCTTAATATCATCAACGTTAACGTTTTTTCGCTTTCGTGTGCTAAGTACTTGAAATGGTAGAATTTGTTTTTGCTCTACATCCCAAGCAACAATTTCACTATCGATTATGTAGGATTTTACATGTGTTTTAAGTACAGAACTGGTTCTGGCTATAAGATCTGGATATTTCTCTGTATTATTTTCAGAATTACGCGAGAATACACTGATCTCTCCTTGTTCATTCAAATGTATCTGAGCTCGTTCTCCATCGTATTTCCATTCACAAGTTATGTGCATGCCACTGAACCGTTCCAGCACTTCTTGAACTCCCTTAGTTGGCTGCGCTAGCATTGGACGTAGCGGCATACCGGGATGCATGGGACAACGATCTTTCAGTTCCTTAATATCGTATTCCAGTAGAGCTGGTATAACAATATCATAATTGGGACATTGACTGCAATAGATATAAGATAAGTACAAATGCAAAATCTATTAAGTTATACCAACCAAAAAGTGGTCTTCAGCATCAGTGTAGTCTCTGCTAATTCATCTTTGTAAATTTCGCATATTTTACTGATTTTACAATCGTTTATGTGGTTTCTTTTCACCAATGCTATAGCCAATGCGGTAAGCAGACTCTGCTCCGCAATGCCAATACGTAGTTTGCCAATAAGAGACCGTATAAAGAACCTCGCCTCGCTGAATCGACAGGCAACGAAGACATCATATACTATTGTCATTTTAGACTGTCCTGAAATCTTAGAAACCTCTTTAAGTTTCTGAAAAACACCGCGAATAGTCAACGGTTTCGGAGTAAACATCATGCGTTGCGATACTCTTGACTGTTCTGCCACAATACCCAGATCGCCAATTAGATGAGTTTGAGATTTGATGTGGGCTAAATTACGACCGGTTGCTTTGCAAATTGCCTTCATCAGCGTGGTTTCTGCAACGCCAAGTTCGAGACCTTCATACGCAGGAGCAAGTTGATTGATACTAAGGTATACACTGGGTAGCAAATCAATCGGATTAACCATCATTACGGAGCAAAAAAAGTTGCTCAGTGTATCTATCATTTTTAGGCGCCCCTTGGTCTCTTCAATGACTTGAAAAGTCCGAGCCAATGCCAAGTATGGTGTACTGAAATTGCAAAAATATTCAAAATTATAGCAGCGTGTTTATATTATAATCTTACATTCCATGGTTTTTCCAATATGCATGTATAAGTGGATGGTACGATTCATCCGAAGGGTCGTATGTTTCCGCACCTTCCATATCATTTGTTTTTGAATTTAATTGAAGAATTTTAGGCGTTCCGGGCAGCAGTTTATTCGTGCTTGTAGTTCCTCCAGCATCTAAAGGCGTTTGTGTTTCGTTAACTCCTTCCTTTTTAATTTCATCCGCGTTGATGTTTTTGAGGAATTTAGTTTCATTTGCCGATACCATTTGCCTGATAAAATAAATTAGTAGTATAGTTAACTTACTGAATAAATTCACTATCTACTCTGACTTTATTTAACAACGTACCCCTGTTTAATTTCCGGCAGGTCACTTTTTGGCTTAAAAAATGATCTATAATTAAATAAATACTTCTTTAGATTTCTGTTTATATGATGATGTGTACATATTAATCGTTTCAATAATTACGTTATAGACTTCTGCATCGTTCATGTGTATATGTTACATTAATATGGCTTGTATATTCAATCCCGCCTTTTATTGTGCTGAAATATTGATAATTTTGGCATTTCGATATGTATATCGAATTACAGTTTCAATAGAGATATTCCTTTAATTAATTTATCGTTTCAATACCGATAAAGAAACGCACGAGCCAGGTGAATTTTGCTTGTTCTGTACAAGCCTAACGAAAAAACTGAGCATTCTTCTTCTTCTATTGCATACAGATTTATATTTGATTAATTGAATATGTGACAGGCTATTATAAATAGCGGATTTTCTTAAGCCTAACCGATAGGAAAATATCGAATCTGCGGGTTGTGGAAAATGTACATTTTTTTAGACAAATTTTTGTATTTTTTTCGGACTTAAAGCAATTTTTTTTTGCATAACAGTTTTTTAACTTAATATTTCCATACGCCAAAAATTCGAAATGTCTCATTATCTATCACACGTTGGGTGTTCCAACAAATTTTTGATATTCCTCGAAACAAATTGTCTACCGGTAGTAACCATTCTTCAAATTTAATCAGCCTTCCGATTTTAAAACAATTGCTTTTAATGTAATTAAATGTAAATCATTATAAATAATAATAATAAGTGTTTAGGGCTTACATCATAAAAACACTGTGCAAAGAGTTATTCTTATCGGCCCAAAAGTTTTTTTTACCTCCTTGAAACTCTGTACTGAGATAAGATAAATATCTTAGCTTGCTTAAAGTCCATTTAAACCACTGGTGCCTAAAATTAATCATTTCTATCACATGTGCACTTTGCTTGGCAGTGCTATTTTCTCAAGCACAGCCTCTGTTCGCACACATACGAGTGTCACGCTTCGTTGATTTTATAATTTTACGAACGCTCGCGTTCCTCTTTTTTTTCACAGTGCGTGCTGTGCTGCTACGCACATAACCACACTGTTTCATAGTCAGGCCTGTTCCCATTTTCACTTCGAAACCGAAAACGAAAACGAAGCAAAACGGGTTCGTTTTCAAATTGCTGTTCTCATTTTCGATCCAGTTCGAACTTCGTTTTTGTTTTTGAAGACGAATTCGAAGTTAATTCGACAACAGCTGACAAGCTAAATTGATTGTCGAAGTGCAAAAAAATGCAAACCATATTTATAATATTTGGAAATCAAAGAAAAATGCCAGCACCTATAATCGTCTATGCCGAAGAAATACGTCGACGCAAAATAAGAGCGTTGCGGAAAAGCCATATTATGCGGGAGGACGCAAATATATTTGCATCGCTAATTACATTTTAAATGAACAGCTGACGGCGTAGTGTGTACGATAACAAATCGATACAAATTAACCGGCTTTTATCGACTCTAGGGTTCCCACAAATGGTACAGAAATATCAAAAAACAGATATATTTGACTAAATACACTTTAAACGTACGTTAAATATTGCTTATAAATTAAATACATTAATAATGCAATTAATTTTCACGTTTAAGATTATTACACACTAAAGACTTTGTGTTCGAGTAATTTTTGTGATGTATTAGCAACCCTTGACTTTTCGGAGACAGCCGTTTGTGTGTGTTGGTATATGTGAAACGAAATTTGTAACAGCTAAAGTGGTTTCGTTTTACATTCGATTTGCTCCAGCAGGCAAAATCGAAGGTAGCATTTAAAAAAAAATGTTACTAATTAAATTTACATGAAGCATATATTACAAACCGCATATAAATGTTCTGAACATTTTAAATAATGAAGAAAAAATAACATTAATTAAAAATTTGCATAAGTTTTTGTGTAAATACTGCATTCGTTTTCAATTCACTGACACAAAGCTGATCGATTTGAAATCGTACCAAAAACAAAGCAAATTGAAGCAAAACGAAAACGAAAACGAACATTCGAAATTCGGAACAGCATTTTAGTCAAAAAGTAAATCGAATGAACGAATTCGTAAATGGGAACAGGCCTGAGTAGTATGAATTTGTGCACCACTGATTTAAACTATTGTTACTATAGCCTCGTATGCACCATCCCGAACATTTTTCTAAAAGTATAATTAAAATGAGCGACGAAGTTTTGGACAATTGCTAAGGTAACATTGAGGTACTTCCCACTAAAAGAGGAAGAAGATAATTTTTATTTTCCATTTTTCCGTGGAATAATTGCTTTAATTTTTTTCGCACGAAATGTCAACTGTTCAATAGCATCCAACTTGATCCACACAATAGCTATCGATGACAATAGTTGAACCCATTTGCTTATCGATAAAAATTAAAGGATATTAAACATTACGCTTTAAACTATACTTAAATTTCATAATTTTGGTTTATTTTCCTTATTTTAAACAAAAAAGTGGTACTCTGCTGTAAAATAAGAATATATAATTATATTAAGCAAACCTTAAATACTAAGTATATACATGTAAGTACCAAATTTGGAAGTGCAAAATGGTCTAAGGTCTTGAAATCAAATTTTAAGGTATAATATACATAAAACTAAAATGTGCAAATATATTGCCAGGCACTTTTATTTGCATTTCTGTTTGGCAACTAAGTTTTTAACTTTTGATTTTAAATTTTGGTTATATGACCCTTTCACTTCATTGTGTTTGAAACAGCTGGTTTCAGCTCATCAGCTCCGTCTGCAAATGTCGGGTCGCATGTTCATGAAAAGTTTTATGCTTTCTTACATTTTAATGATGACACTGGTGTTTTACAATCCCAATCAAAGTAATTGAAAATAGCACAAGTCTACACCAACTTAGCTTTTACCCAGATAGATGTGTAATGTTTTGTACTGCTCCAACCGGAAAACATTTCTTGTTCGGAAATCGGTAATTTTTTTTTATTTTTTTTTTTTCAGCCATTTGTCTGTTTTTACCCTAGTTTATGAAAAATTGACATCATTTATGTAAATCGAACGTCAGTCAGGCCTGTTCCCATTTACGAATTCGTTCATTCGATTTACTTTTTGACTAAAATGCTGTTCCGAATTTCGAATGTTCGTTTTCGTTTTCGTTTTGCTTCAATTTGCTTCGTTTTTGGTACGATTTCAAATCGATCAGCTTTGTGTCAGTGAATTGAAAACGAATGCAGTATTTACACAAAAACTTATGCAAAATTTTTAATTAATGTTATTTTTTCTTCATTATTTAAAATGTTCAGAACATTTATATGCGGTTTGTAATATATGCTTCATGTAAATTTAATTAGTAACATTTTTTTTTAAATGCTACCTTCGATTTTGCCTGCTGGAGCAAATCGAATGTAAAACGAAACCACTTTAGCTGTTACAAATTTCGTTTCACATATACCAACACACACAAACGGCTGTCTCCGAAAAGTCAAGGGTTGCTAATACATCACAAAAATTACTCGAACACAAAGTCTTTAGTGTGTAATAATCTTAAACGTGAAAATTAATTGCATTATTAATGTATTTAATTTATAAGCAATATTTAACGTACGTTTAAAGTGTATTTAGTCAAATATATCTGTTTTTTGATATTTCTGTACCATTTGTGGGAACCCTAGAGTCGATAAAAGCCGGTTAATTTGTATCGATTTGTTATCGTACACACTACGCCGTCAGCTGTTCATTTAAAATGTAATTAGCGATGCAAATATATTTGCGTCCTCCCGCATAATATGGCTTTTCCGCAACGCTCTTATTTTGCGTCGACGTATTTCTTCGGCATAGACGATTATAGGTGCTGGCATTTTTCTTTGATTTCCAAATATTATAAATATGGTTTGCATTTTTTTGCACTTCGACAATCAATTTAGCTTGTCAGCTGTTGTCGAATTAACTTCGAATTCGTCTTCAAAAACAAAAACGAAGTTCGAACTCGGATCGAAAATGAGAACAGCACGATTGAAAACGAACCCGTTTTGCTTCGTTTTCAGTTTTCGGTTTCGAAGTGAAAATGGGAACAG
>JAWNNL010000903.1:0-47345 GCA_035045005.1 Liodrosophila aerea | reverse complement strand
AATAAATATAAGGAATTGTACAAAATGTATAAGTAATCTGTTTCTCAAAAGTTAAATTAAATATAATTTCATTTCTTTTTACAAACTTATTAATCCTTTGCCAACAAAAGGCTGGCAAACAATATGCAGTGCACTTGGAACTCTACTTGACCTTCGTCTTCTTTAGAAGGTGTTATTTCGCCAGCCAGGTTTAGATATTCCTCCCCGGGCGTTGATCACGCACAGCAGCTAGAGACTCGACGACTGAGGTTATGTGACTTTCGTGGACAAAACTCCTCTCCAAAATCCGAAAATCCAAGAAAAATACGTGCGTACCCTGGCGACAAATTCGTCAGAACAGGCGACGTTCCAATTAAAGAAATATCCGCGGCAATTCTGGAGGTGGATGCTCACATTGATTTTTCTGAACAAGTGTTGCTTGTCTCACTGTGTTCCTTATATATATATTTATTTTCAGGTAAATATTTTAGCACGTCTGTGCTCGAGTGAAATTCAATTGAAAAAGAAGTGAGCTTGTAGTTGGTTGTGTTCGCGAAAAGCGCGGTGTTGCCACCTGCCTTAGCAATGTCGTACACAGCTGAGGGTCAACGTTCTTATTGAACACTAATTACGCATCATGCAAAGCTAGTTGCTATGACACTTAACGAAGATATCAGTGTCAGAAAACGCAGCTTGCACACAGCTGATTAAAATCACGCGATTAATGTAAACAAATGTTTACAAACAAATTTGTGCGACTGTTC
Source organism: Liodrosophila aerea (assembly GCA_035045005.1). Taxonomy (NCBI): domain Eukaryota; kingdom Metazoa; phylum Arthropoda; class Insecta; order Diptera; family Drosophilidae; genus Liodrosophila; species Liodrosophila aerea. Next base: position 46,602 of record JAWNNL010000903.1, on the reverse strand, counting down.
GAATATATGTAGTAGTGCCACAACTGGCCACTACAACCCACAATTTTAAAGATACAAACTTGTGCTTTGGCATACGATAATTTTTATTTGTGCTGTGAATTGTGGCTCAATCGGATAATAAACACCGGAGATATTCAAGATTCAATTCTCTGTACTAGGTAAGGGGGGAGCAGCGCGAACGTATGTGTGGTTGCGTGCGACTTTACTATGTATATGTGTGCATGTGTGCGTGTTCGTTAGCGTGTGTGTGCGAGGGTCTCTTACTGTCGGTTGAATCCGACTGCAGCTTTCCGAGTTTATTTTAATATTTAAGCAAAACATAGACTCGCTTGTTCAAAAATACGGGGTCACCAATGAAAATATGGACGTACATGATGTGATGTGACATGTGATGAGTGATAAATAACAACTGACTGGGCAGGCGGCCAGTCTACTTTATTTATACCCTTTTTGGCATACATATTAGTTTACATTCTACATTTAACTTAGGTAAATTTCCATCTTTAGCTGATCTTGGGTTTTCCCTTGTTAGGGTACATTTCCCTTATTTTGTTATCTGGAGTCCAGACTGCTATTTGTGTCTTAATTACTTATGTATGTCTAGTCTATACTATCTGGTCTTTCTATTTACCCAATGTCTATTGTTGCCGCCGTTAGCGTTTAAGTTTAAATTTAAATAATGCGATTTCAATACCGATATGTACCTCACGTTTGAGATATCGGGATTGACGATGTGCGAATAAGTTATCGACGATCACCGAGGCGTCTCTGAATATGAATTTCACCAGACGCGTTTGAGAAACGGGAGAAGATACAAGTTTTTTTTATAGCGCTGCTTTTGCTTCTCCGCTGCTTTTTCTGTTTTCGATTACTGTACTTTTTGGTTATATTGAGTTTTGAGTTAATTAAACGTATATTAGAAGCAAAGAACGCTACATGAGGATGTATTTTATTCTCCCCGCCGGATCAAGCGCCAACATCTATCTTTAATTATCTGTTTAGTGGGCCTATCTTAATACAATATCTGGGCTCACTGGCAGACCTATTAATGTTTAATAACTATATGTAATATAAGACTAATCATATGTACATACATATGTTCCAATGAGACTCGTGTAAATTCAGTGTTGTGTTAAAAAGATAAAATACATATATTGTAACAATGAAGAAAAAATTTTTGGATAATAAATACAAATTATTATTGGACGCCTTACGGATTAAAATGCGCTTATCGCACCCAGATATCTTATTTTTTCGTCCTTTGGACCTTTTTTTTTATTATAATCGTCATTATTACGTATAAAACTCTTAATTAGACATCGATTTCGGGACTGTGAGAGAAATTATGGCCTTAAGCCAGAATGGGTTGTATTTAGGCCTGAATTAAAAAAAAAAATTAATAGGGTTCATGTGAAACCTTTTGAAAAAGGTTCTAAAAATCGAGAAAAATATACTGAATATAAAAAAAATTTTCCACCAAACGGTTCTTGTTTAAATAATGAGTGTCTTATGGTAATGAAATACCAAAAAGTCGCATCAACACGTGCTTTCAGTAAAAAATTTCATGAGAAAAAAAATTCATTGGAAAAACGCATAATTCTAACGGTGAATTCAAAGCTTAGATGTAGACCCGATGTTATTGTAAAATAATTTTGGCTTTAGAAAGCTTTAATCACCAGATATAAGCCGTTAAAATTCAAATTCTAATGTGTCTTATGGTTTTGAAACGGACTGTATTTTATTTGGAAAATGAATGTGTTTTAATTTAAATAAAAAATTTATGTGTGGGTAAAGCAAAGCTGGTGTATGCTTGTAGTATAATATATGTATATGTATTTATGCACATATGTATGTAGATACCGGCTGATTCTTTTGGATATTAAGAAAATGGATATAAAACAAGGAAGATGTTTGTATTTTTGTGGGAATGGCAACACATATAATGGACTATATGATACGTAAGCGTACTTATCTTATATGAGATGTTGTTCAGAGAACAAATGAAAGACTAGCAAGGTTAGGGGTTTGATGATCAACTCACTGGCACGGGGCCAGTCTTCTTTATTTTATACCATTTCTGGGCTATGTATAAGATCATGTACAATATGGTACTTATCTATGTTTAGGTACAGCGTAACTATTTCCTTCTTATGTGCATATACATAGTTTGTGTCTCTGTTATCAACATTCTAGTTTTATATACATATGTGTTCTGTTTACTTAGGTCAAGTCTGTAATATTATCTACTGCAAGGCCCAAAGATTGTGGCCTGCCGCTGTTGATATATGATATGCAGCTAGTAATCTGCGTTATCGTCTTGTAGTTTTACATATTTCTTATACATATGATTATTTCTTTATGTCCATACTTGAACATATTGTGCCGGTTGCAATATACTCGTATATCTTATATTCCATGTTCATGCTTGAACATCTTGCAAAGGGCCACCCAAAAGGTGATGGCTTGTATATGATATTTTAATTTACTTTTAAATGTATTTTATATTCTATGTTCATTAGGGTTGCGCTTAGTTGTATGGGGCTAAACCAAAGTCACGAAATTTAGGGTCTCATGGTCTTAAAATATTCGTTTAGGTATAAAACAATAAAATATAAAGTTTTAGCCCGATCCGTTGATGTTTAGAGGTAGCTAAATAAGCTAAAAAATTAGACTTTTGGTAAAAAATATACTTTTTTTTTAGAAAATGGAGCATATACAACAAAATAAGATATTTCGTATCCCTGACCATAATTTTTTTATGCAGCCCTAACAATCTTCTTTTCAAAATGATATCGATTGTTAAAATCGGTGCAAAAACATGGACTTACAATTATTTTACTGATGTCAAATTGATTAATACGCGCGAAAAAGCACTGATCAATCGTTTGTACTTACGCGCACTTTTCTCCCACTATCAATGTATAAAAAGTTGTCAATACTTTTATATTAAATTTTTCTTGCACTAAAATCTAAAGTAAAGATTTTTTTGTCTTATAATACATTTTTATTTAAAGTATAGATGTATGTATACGTATATGTACATAAATATAAACATGAAATCTAGTTTAATAGAGATTTTTTCGTGTTCACCGGATATTGCTTGGTGTATTCCTTTACGGTTTGCAATAAATTTTGAAATTCTTTCTCCTTTGTTGTAAATTTTTGATTATAATCCTGCATAAGCTTCACAGCTCGCTCTGCAGTGTCATTTACAACTTTTAATTTGCTTAAAGTTTTTTGACCGTTTCTATAATCTTCATTTAAATGCCATTCTGAAGGATCTTTGGTTAAAAACGCTCTCGATATATTAAAGCGATCGAAAAACTTTACTGTATTGCAGGTAATGAAATCCGACAAGTTCTGTGCAATAAATATAGGCAAATCTCTATATTTTAAGTTAGGTCGCTTTATAGACATGTCATCGTCATTAATGTCAAATGACAAAATTAGCTGCACCATTTTTCGTTTCTCAGCATTTGACACGTGTTCATCGAACAATGCAAGTGCGATATTCTCATCAGACAAATACCACAAATGATTGCAAGCTTTGTTTAGTACTGCGGTTGAAATTTTCTCATCGATTTTTTTATAATCATATACATCGCGTATAAATTTTAAATCCAGATTTGGAGCCTCAATAGCCACTGTTGCCCGAAACCAAAACTGAACATAGAAGCGTACTATAAAAATGGATACGTCTCGTAAGCTCTGATCTTCTCGTTTGGACAAATTGAATTCTTCGCGAAACAGATATATTTTTAATGCCTAAATGGCTTTAGACATCCAGCGTGCATGATGCATTGGCCCAGGCAATCGGAAATGATGTCCCTCTGGAACTGACCCCAGAAAAACAAGAGTTAATTCTAATAGTTCCACATAATCTGTAAGCGCATGATCTTTCATCAACTCAGCTCGGCAGAAATCGATATGGCGTTCATTTGATCCTTAAGCTGCATTAAAACGTAGTCATTGGACACTCCACTCGTAAACTTTTTTTGTTGAATCTTGTCCCATGAATCTTTAAGGCGTACAAAGAGGGGGACATTTGTGCCTGATGTCGCTCCAGCACATGACTCAAATGCAGCACGTAAAAATATTTCGCTTATGTGATGTCTGCACGGTAGGTATAATAGATTTCGCTCTAATAGCTGCTCTAATAATACTGCAGCGCCCTTCAATCTTCCAGAATTTGATGCAGTTGTATCAAAGCAGGCTGCTACTATTTTGACCGCTATCCCCCATTCGGTTAGCAGATTAAAAGTTGCGTTTGAGATCTCATATCCTGTAGAATCACATATCATTGGCACTCCCAAAAGTTGTTCCCCGTCCGTGTTGGAAATGACGATCGGCAATCGTTCCACCTTACCATGTCCGCATAATTCTGGTAACATTTTACCATCCCAATGCACCACCGCTGATACCTATGAGAAGTTAAGAGGGAATGTTTTTGATTTTAAGACTCAAACAATCAAAAAAAAAGGTATATTACCAAATTTTGGCAATTGTTTTTGGCCGACACAGATTGCCGTTGTAACGTTTTTGCGTTAAAAGCATATTGTTTCATGTCAAGCCCAAAAGCTTCAGCTATTGCAGAAATTAAATGCATCGCTGCATTATTGGTGATCTTCCATTTATCCAAAAATGAAAGAACCCGTTGCGTCAAAAATAGTTTGCTGCCTCTCTTTGAAACAGGTGATTCATTTTTTTTATGTTGAATTTCAATTTCTTCTTGAGATGGTATCAAATCATCAGGTATGTAGTCGTTTTCAGAACTTGAGGTAACTCCTAGAGTGAGTGATGATATTAATAAGACAATTATAAAATAGCACGTGCGTCTTACCTCCATCATTGTATGACGCGAGAGTTGTACTATTGCGTTCAATTTCTCTTCGCTTTCGCAACTGCTGATCTAATTCGTGATCAGCCTTTCGCTTTTCCTTCTTTGCCAATAGGGAATCCGATCCGCCCAAGTGGCCAGGACGTCCTTTCTGGCGCTGCATTTCAAGAAATAGCCTGTCCTCTTTTATTTTTATCATCGTCATAGCATCTGCGTGCGCAATATCGAATAAATTATCAAAACTGGCAACAAAAGCGTTTTCTTTTGCTCTGCAAGTATCACTCATTGTGTTTCTATTCTTCTTAAGAGCTTTCCACTGATAGAATAGTTTGTCCAGCTTTGCAATGCAATGGTATTCTTGGCGAATAGGAATTCTTGCCTTTGCCCAAAACACTGACGCTTCCTTTATAGCCAATGCTTCACTTTCCCGTACGGTTAATCCCAATTTGTTGTGATTGTGGAAAAACACACACATTACTTGTTTTATGATTGGTAACTTAGACCCCAGAATTTGTGGGTAGGAGTGTCCAAGTAAAAAAAGTTCATTGTTTGACCGTAAATTACACATATTTGTAAGAAAATGTACGCGTTTGTACAAACGATTACATGCGAACTTTTTGGCGCGTATTAATCGATATGTTAAGTTAAATAGCTGTAAAGTCGTTCTTTTTACACTGATGTCAACAATCGATATTTTCAAAACACACATATTACTTGTGTGATTGATGGTAACATAGATCCCAGAATTTGTGAATAGTCGTGCCCAAACAAAAAAATGTATTGCTTGAACGTAAATTATACATACGATATTTCGTAGAAAAAGTGCGCGTAAGTACAAACGATTGATCCGTGCTTTTTCGCGCGTATTAATCGATTTGACATCAGTAAAATAATTGTGAGTTCATGTTTTTGCACCGATTTTAACAATCGATATCATTTTGAAAAGAAGATTGTTAGGGCTGCATAAAAAAATTATGGCCAGGGATACGAAATATCTTATTTTGTTGTATAAGCTCCATTTTCTAAAAAAAAGTCTATTTTTTACCAAAAGTCTAATTTTTTAGCTTATTTAGCTACCTTTAAACATCAACGGATCGGGCTAAAACTTTATATTTTATTGTTTTATACCTAAACGAACATTTTAAGACCATGAGACCCTAAATTTCGTGACTTTGGTTTAGCCCCATACAACTAAGCGCAACCCTAATGAACATAGAATATAAAATACATTTAAAAGTAAATTAAAATATCATATACAAGCCATCACCTTTTGGGTGGCCCTTTGCAAGATGTTCAAGCATGAACATGGAATATAAGATATACGAGTATATTGCAACCGGCACAATATGTTCAAGTATGGACATAAAGACTATGAGACCTTTGATAGCAACACTTTCACAAATAAGCGCAACCCTAATGTTCATGCTTGAACAGATGTAGAGGTAAGAAAATTTTTTCCCGCGTTGCAAACTGCTAGCACAAGATGGGGGGAATTAATCCAATACGATGTAATTGACTTTTTCCGGGTCAAAGGACCATGTTAATGTAGTGGGCGAGTAAAATTTTTCTTTAGTCTGGTGTTTATTGGGTATTTCCAATAAATAAAAAACTCGGAAAGCTACAGTCGGATTCAACCGACAGTAGAAGACCCTGTACTTTGTTTTACCCTGGGCGTCGATAATAGCAGCTGCATATTAGTATATACTCACTTACACATACATATAAACATACACTTATACTTACAAATATACACGCAAATGATAACAATAACCAATACTCATACAGAAATTCATCCTCACAACCAACAATCAAGTATACGCCCTAGTGGCCGCATACGCTGCGGCTTCCCCCCTCCCATAACCAAATGCCTAGTACTGAAAGTTGTTTGTCCAATATCTCCGGTGTTTATTATTCGATTGGGCTGCAACTCGCACCAAACATGCAAAGCATCTAAAGCTTTAATCCTGCAAAAAATGAATTCAGTGACTCTAAAACTGTATATACTAAGGACATGTTTGCAAATTTGAGGGGGAGGGGGATGACTTTTCAAACATTTGAAATAAACTTGACATGCCTATGTAATACACAAATCTAACAAAAAAAATTAAGTCTCTAGGTCTTATAGTTTCCGAGATCTAGGTGTTCATACAGACAGACGGACAGACAGACAGACAGACGGACAGACAGACAGGGCTATATCGACTCAGCTCGTCGTCCTGATCAAGAATATATAAGTTAAGGGAACCGGGTGTCGCGGTCACCTTTTTATCAAGTCGATGTGGAACATCCTTGTGAAATTAACCAAATTCTCCAAATAAAAGTCTTCAGTATTGCAATGTTCTTATCTTTAATTAATTCAAGAATACGTTCTGGTTCTGTTGGGGGTACAAAATGAAGTAAAGTGTCGAAGTTATTCTGTGTCGCGCCTAGCCGCCGCTGCTCTGTGTGTCGCCGACGTCGCTGCCGCTGCAGTTCATTACTCCAGTTCAGAGCTGCTGAGGCAGCGTTAGGCGACTTCCGCTGTTGAATCCGCAACTATGTTGCGATTTGACAATAACAAAAGATGCCACCCGAGCTGTTTGTTTATGCTGACCGGCCCTTTGCCGGTTCGATGCTCCACTTATGGTTTACTGCTGACGGTGCACTTGAGCTGCAGCTGCTGTTGTGACGATGGCATGCCTTAACTCCTCCCTCCTTAAAAATCTGCGTCCCGCAGATCATTGTTTTCTAAGCGCGGAAGGGGTGGGTTGCAAGTGTAGGCCAGCCGCGATGTCACCAAGCTCGGGAATTCCATTGGTTGAAGTGATCTTTTTCCACAGGAGGTAAATCAATCCCAGGAATACAAGGGCCATTGTCGCCTCTACACAGAAAGGTAGAAAGAGTTTAGCTGTTACTCCTGACATCATTCGTATATTTTGTAGGTGAAGGCCATGTACGTAGTCCAGGGAAATTTTGTAATCTGTGGGCGTTAATTGAGTAAGTACTGCTGGCATAGCCGTGAGGTGGTTGGCTGAGAAACTGGAATAAGTCCGACTCCCAATGGTGATGGTCTCGTTGTCGAATTGCAAGATGAAGGAACCTGTGAGGTTGTAATCCTTGTTGGCTGCTCGTACCGTTCCATTGAAGTTAGATAAAAAAACGGTGCCCTCTTCAACGAGCCTGATTATTTCCTCGTCTCCTTTTATGAGACTACAAGCAGCGTGTCCTCCCTTCAGTAACCGGGGAATGCAACCTGCCTCGTCTAATTTCCGGAGATCTCCCTCGTTGCAAACTGTCGTATTTCTCATTGAGAGGCAGTTTCCCAGGACAGCGTATGTTTCTTCAGTATTCATTGCGATCCTGTCGAACTTCAAGGCCACTTGCTTGCCATTTACGATTGTTGGGTAAAGGTGCATCAATCGATATTTCTTGTCTATGACCTTAGGTAGGGCCAAAACGTAGAGTAAGAGGGTGCCATTGGTTAAAACCGATGGTCGCGAGAACTCGACCGCTTCAACGGCATTTTGGTACGGTAGGTTGTCGACTTCCCTCAGAATGGACTCAATTTCCTCGTGATCCAATAGTTTGGAGTTTGTGACTCCCGACTTGGCCAGCTGGCAAGCCCTTGTCACCTCGTCCACCTGGTTGGCCAATAAAATGGCCTTGTGCAGGATCATCGAAGTGGTGTGCAGGTCTCCATCGATTGAATTCACCCTGGCTATGACTCCGTTTAATTGTTGAATAGAGTCATGTGCGACATCGAATAGCTTGGAGTTTATCCTAACCTGCTGGTTGCTATTTTCCGCAGCAAGGTTTTGCTCGTTCAGAATCGCATTCCAGTCCGCCGCGTCGGGTGACCCAGCTATCCATTTCCAAGCGGTTCCTAACCAGTTGATAGCGCGTGGTCTTCGGGTCTGCACATTTGTCATCCTGTCGATGCCTTCCAGAGTCTCTTCGAGGTAGTAGTTGACCAAAGACACGATTCTGTGGTCCGTTAGCATATTGGCCTCTTTACTCAGGTTTGAGACGAGCCCCCTCATTCTATCCAGATCGACAATGTGTACCAATTTAAAAACCCCATTGATCCTCCAAATGGATCCTTGTTGTAGTGAAACGATGGGCGCGTCATACCTAAATATACGGATTCCTCCCGCCAGTTGAGAGAAAACCGCTCTTATGAATAAAAATATTGAAATTATATACTAGGTTGTATTTCTTAACTATGTTGTGTGATTAAAAATGTGTGTGTTCGTATATGTTCTTAGTGGGTAGTACAAATAATGTGTAATTGTGTGTAGTATGTGTGTGTTCTTAATTGGTAATACAAGTAGTGTGTTCTTAGTGGGTAATACGGCGCAGCGTATAATTGTGTGTAATTTGTGTGGGAAAATTGTGTGTTTGTGAAAAAAGTCATGTAATTTTGTTTATGTGTTTTCGTGTAAAAATTTGTATGTGTTTTTAGCGGATAATACAGCGTAGTGTATACTTATGTGCAATTTGTGTATGGAAATTGTGTATTTGTAAATAAAAAATTTTAATTTCGTGTTTGTGTGTCTTTGTGTAAAAAATTTGTGTTTTCATAGGACATACTTAGTGGGTGAAACGCTTTTGTTACCTTTAAGTTTTAATTTCTTAGATCCGATTTATGGAAAATTTTACCGGACTTTGTCTTAATCGTGACCTTCCTATCCTCTTGTACCTCTTCCGCCTTAAATCGTGGTTTTTCTTTTGTTTTAATTTGCTTATTTGCAACAAAAACCACGTCTCCTTGTTCGTAAGCAATGGGCGGAGCCCTTTTTTTGTTATGGGTCGCGGTGGTCAATAATTGATTCCGTTCTATTAATCCCTTTACGTTTTCCAAAACCTGTCTTTTAAAATCTGATAGCCCTTGGTAGTTGATTCTAGCTGTGCGGTCAAAAAATATGTCAGCCGGCTTCTTATTGGTTACCGAGTGGACAGAATTGTTGTATCTATCAACCACTATTGGTACCAATTCTGTACTCTTAAATGTAGGGTATTCACTTTGTAAACAACGGTATATCTCAAGAAAAGTTGAGTAAAACCTCTCAATTTGTCCGTTAACTTCACTTTTTTGGGTTGGTGTATAGTAAAGTTCGATGTCCAACGTTCGTAAGTAATTAAGAACGGTTGGACAGAGTAAACCCCTCTCGTTGTCTGAAATAATCATTTTAGGGACAGTGAAATAATGCAAGGCTTCAAGGAGCTTTTCGCGCAAGTGTATAGCTGATTTAGACTCTAACGGGAAAAGTTTAGCAAATTTTGTGAACTTATCGATGCAACTCAAATAGATTTTCTTTTCCAGAGTAAAAACATCAATGTGAAGTATTTCACAAGGGTAGTTCGGTATCGGGGTGTGTTGTAAGCTAGGATTGTTGGGGTGACGGTCATATTTAAATGTCTTGCAACATTTACAATCGGCCACCTGGGCCTTTATTGTACTGGCCATCCTAGGGAAATAATATTTTTCAAGAATTTGAATACGCATCTCCTTTTGGCCTCGATGAGCTCTGCGGTGTTCTTTCTCAATTACCTGGCAAATCTCTTCTTTGTCTTGTAGGTCTAGGACTAGTCGCTGTGTTATTCTAATCCGATACGATTTGAAATTCTGAAAACAACACATTTGAAAATCCTGTAAAAAACTTTCTGGGATTTTAACTCCGTTAATAACCGATGGGCTCAGATATTCTTGCAACTGAACAAGCATATTCGGCATCGCCGGGTGACTAATGGGGAACGAATGGCGGGTATAACCCGAGTGAAGGTGTTCGCACTTATATTCCGCAAAAGCTGGGTCAAAAATTAGTTGGTTTTTGTAAACGTTAATCGGGACTTCCACATGCGGAATGAGGTGTGTAGCGTCCTCAAGGGCACTGTGAACGGTAGCTGCATCAGAATCTAAATAGTTTACATGAGTTGTGATGCGCGACAGCGCGTCCGCAACAACATTTGAATTGTCAGGCTTGTATATAAGGACACAATTGTATTCTTCAATGCGAGACTTCCACCGCTTCAACTTAGCATTATAGTTTCTGTTACTAAGCGCAAAGGTAAGCGGCTGGTGGTCTGTATAAATTCTAATACAAGGTGCTCCGTATAAGTATGAACGAAATTTATCCAATGCCCACAATATCGCAAGCATTTCCTTTTCATTTGTAGCATAACCTTCTTCTGTTCTGTCTAAGGATCGAGAGATGTAAGAAATTGGTCGATCTTTGGCCTGCTGTACTTGGGAAAGGACGGCTCCTAAGGCATAATTAGAGGCATCTGTGGTCAGATGAAAAGGCTTGTCAAAATCGGGAAATGCCAATACTTCGGCAGATGCTAGGACTGTTTTTAAATTATCAAAGGCCAATAGTTCTTGTTCGTTTAATTGGACCGGTACTTTCCTAGACTGATTTGCCTTGATTTTTGAAAAATCGCCGCGTGTCAGGTTTGTCAAAGGCTTTGCCAATTTGGCATAATCTCTAATAAACTTCCTATAATAAGAAGTAATACCGAGAAAACTTTTCAATTCTTTAACATTGGTAGGGGGCTTTAAATTCATTATGGCTTCGACTCTCTTTTTGTCGACTCTTATTCCCTCACTGCTGACAATATAACCCAAATATTCGACCTCCGTGGCTAAAAATTGAGTTTTTTCTAAGTTCACCAACAATCCAGCTGCCTTCAAGTTATTAAAAACTAAGCGAAGGTTCTGCCAGTGACTATCATAATCTTTGCTGAATATGATAATATCGTCGATGTAAACATAACAAATTTTCCCTATGTGTTCTCTCAAAACGTCGTCGATCATCCGCTGAAATATGGCGGGGGCATTTCTTAAGCCGAAGGGGAGACGTAAGAACTCGTATTTGCCGTTCAAGGTAGAAAAAGCCGTCTTAGGAATGTCAGAATCTTTCATAAGAATTTGGTGAAATCCCGAAGTCAAGTCTAGCGTAGTAAAAAACTTAGCTTCTCCCAAACTAGCTAATGTAGCGTTTATATCTGGGATTGGGTAGGTATCGGGAATTGTGACTTCGTTTAAACGTTTGAAGTCGATGACCATCCGATACTGTTTTTCCCCATTTGGCTTTGGTTTTTTAGGGACAACCCAAACTGGTGAATTATAAGGGCTTTTAGATGGTCTAATGATGCCGTTCTGCAGGAGTTCTGCAACTTGTCTGTCTATTTCTGGCCTCATGTTAAACGGGTATGGATGGCTTTTAGCATAGACTGGTTCTTGTGTGTTAGTGCGGATCTCCGCTCTTACACTAGTATTTACAGACTGACCTGGGACTATGCTTTCGAAAAGTTCGGAATATTCTTGGATTAAGCCTTGTAAGATTTGTTTCATCTCTTCTGGATGTTTCTGATCTAACAATAAATGTACATTCGCGGATTTCCTTGCTAATAAAGGTATCTTAATATTCGGGTGAATGGTCAACAAATCATTCTTGCGATCTATTAGAGCGTTTAATTCTTTAAGAGAATCATCGCCAATGATACCGTCGAAAGAATGTAGGCCAGGGAGAACAAAGAACTTAAGTGTTGTATCGTTGCCTACAGATTTGAAAAATTTGCCAGTTAGTTGGCGCGTGATTTTTAAGCTGCCCGCGGCAGACTGCACGTGGAAAGGGGTAGTGAGCGTAGTGCTACCGGCGGCTAACTTGGGGCTTATGAAATTTTTGTTAGCGCCAGTATCAACTAAAAATTGTAACTTAGCCCCGTCGCTGGTATCATACTCTAAGTATGGTACACTGGAGAGGCGTCGGTCATAAAATTTGGGTGGGGTTCAGTAGTTGGCCATGGAAGTTCTGCATCGTCTTCTTGAGGGGGGAGTTCCGAAGCCTGAAGCTCGGCAAGCAATTCCTGCTCATACTGGTAATCGTTCATAGATCGTAATTCAACTCCGGATTCCTCAGATTCAGGTGCTGGGGTCAAATTTGACGCCTCAAGGTGGTATAACCGCTGGGCCTTGCGGAAAGGGTTTTCTGGTCCCCCCGAAGTTCTTCTAACGCTGGATGGACTATCTTGTTGGTTATTAAGCGTTGAACGATATGACTGACCCGACTGGTTGGATTCCATCTTAATAGCCGGTCGAGGGCTTTGGAAACTAGGTGGGGACTGAGGGGTTCTATTCTGGAAAGAGTTATAGGGTGGCCCTCTCTGCATTCTGTGCTGAGGCTGGAATGATCCTCTGGGTTGATTGTACAGTTTGGAAAATTGGGCGGCTTGTGCCACTCTGTTGGTAACAAAGTTATCCTTTGAAAAGATGTTCTCCAATTCTGTACAACACGTATAAGCTTCTGTCAAATCCCTAGGGCTACGCACGACCAAAAACTTAGAAAATTTCCTATTGACTCTAATGAAAGCATCCAAAGTCTTGTCTCGATAGGATTCAATCAAAGCCGCAACGACGTCTGGGGCTCGATTGCCATTCTTTAGACAATTGAGTATTGCAGAAAAGTGCGCATTCAAGCTCATGTAAAATTCTTCCAAGGTTAAGCCCCCCTGGGTCATTTGAATCAATTGGTTTTCTAAAGTACGTAAATCTCTCTTATCTGCGTATTGCAAAGCAAGCACGCGTTTGATCTCTGGCCAATCGTCGTCGTCGACATTGTATGCCGACAATGCAAAATCTGCATTTCCCCTGATCTTCTGTCTTATATGGAGAAGAATGGCTCTATACAATGGCTTGTTACGGATTATCTCGAAATCGTTAAGCACCGACTGTGCCCTATTAATCCACGCGGAGTAATTTCCCGACTGCCCATCGAAAGTCTGCAACTCTTTCACAATGTCGGGGAGGGTCAAGGTTTCGCGTAATTCGTATTCGTTGCGTGGCCGCACTAAGGGCGGTGCCTGAACTCCACTATTGGTACTATTACCTCTATCTCCCTCAAGGGTAGCAACCCTATCGCTAACCTTTTTAACGTCATCTTTCACACTTGCTACTTGGGCAATCAAAGTTTTCAAGGACTCATTAAAAGCTCCCAATGTTTCTTTAATTTCCTCCATTTCCTCTCTTTTTTTTTACAATAATAAAAAAAAAAAAAATCAAAAATCAAATTTCAAAATAAACAAAATTTTTTTTTTTTAAAAAGGTCACAGAAGATATAAAAAATCACGTTAAAACCGTCTTTTACAGTATTTCCTCTTTTTTTTTTATTATTTTTTGGAAAGCTTTAAAATTATTTTTTGTGCAAAAAGGTTGTTTGAAATGGTAACTAAAAGAAACGTTTCACTCACCCTTGGTATAATATAAAATGTTATTCTGCTTGTGTCGTCTTACAAAAGGCAAATTCTATTGAAGAAAAGAAAATATGTTTAGTAATGTTTATGTAAGAAAAATTAAAAAAATTTCGTTGTGAAAAACAATTGTGTGTGCCGCGTATGTTTTTATAATTGTGTGTCACTTAAAACTAATTTTTGTTATAATTTTCTGGCACTTTTTTGGCTCACAGCCTACTAAGGTACGGTTGCCACTCAATCCACTGGGCGGCTTGTCTGGGTGCATTCCACACCACTAAGCGTATCCAGATTACCACACACCGTTTATTATTATTTTTTGTAATTGTTGTGATCGCACTTCAGTTGGCGTTTTATATTCTTAAAATATTTGCAAATCTTTTCGCACTCGCGAGTCTTGAACTGCGCCGCAGTGTGTGATTGCTTCTCTTTTTTTTATATTTTATTTTATTGAGCTAAACCTTGTGCACTCGTGGGTATGAAATTCAAAACCTTGAACTTCACTCCACCGCAGTGGGTAGGTGCTTACTACTTTCATTGATAAACACATTTTTTTTACACACGGGCACAACACTTGTCACTTTTCACATATTTTATTGTTACTGTATTAAAAATTACGCCGGGCGCTCAGCCCAGCTGCTCGGGCGCCAGTTAAGGGAACCGGGTGTCGCGGTCACCTTTTTATCAAGTCGATGTGGAACATCCTTGTGAAATTAACCAAATTCTCCAAATAAAAGTCTTCAGTATTGCAATGTTCTTATCTTTAATTAATTCAAGAATACGTTCTGGTTCTGTTGGGGGTACAAAATGAAGTAAAGTGTCGAAGTTATTCTGTGTCGCGCCTAGCCGCCGCTGCTCTGTGTGTCGCCGACGTCGCTGCCGCTGCAGTTCATTACTCCAGTTCAGAGCTGCTGAGGCAGCGTTAGGCGACTTCCGCTGTTGAATCCGCAACTATGTTGCGATTTGACAATAACAAAAGATGCCACCCGAGCTGTTTGTTTATGCTGACCGGCCCTTTGCCGGTTCGATGCTCCACTTATGGTTTACTGCTGACGGTGCACTTGAGCTGCAGCTGCTGTTGTGACGATGGCATGCCTTAACTTATATACTTTGTGGGATCTGCCACGCCTCTTTTTGCCTGTTACACACAAATGTCATTTGCACAAACTTAATAGACCCTTTTGTACTTTTTTAAAGTACAGGGTCTAAAAACGCAGTACTTTTTAACAAACAAACAATTTTCAGTACTAGGCAGTTGGCTTGGGGAGGGTAAGAAGCTACAGTATACGCGGGCACTACTGATTTTTGATTGTGAGTTTGAATTTCTATATGAGTATTATTTATTGTTTGTATTTGAGTATATATTTGCATGTATAAGTGTATGTGTGTATGTATACACAGATATTTTTTTTTTTTTTTAATCCATTTATTCACTAAATTAACTAAACTAAACATTAAGATCAGTAGCCTAGCAGATAAAATTAAATAAATAAATAAAATGCTAGGGATTGGTTATGGTCTTGGCTTAAGTTAGTGCTGCTTCGGGACCACCGCCTAGGTTTTGCTTCTCCACAGCATCTCCCTTTATCCAGGTCCTAAACCGCGCTGATACGCTCTAGCCTGCGCAGCTCTCGCATGGTCAGGGTCGCGAACTCGCTGACTGCTTCCCACGCGTCCAGGTTCTGCAGCATCTTGGACACCAAGTTGCGCTTATCAAACGCACCAATGCGTCTGACCAGCGCCTCTCTCTCGAGTGCGAACCTCTGGCACTCCAACAACACGTGATTTGCGTCCTCCGCCACCTCTCCAGGGCACCATGTGCATGCCGGGCTGGCTGCGTGCCCAAAACCATGCAGGTATTTTCGGAAGCAGCCATGGCCGCTCAGGAGCTGGGACAAGTAGTAGCTCACCTGTCCGTGCTTCCTCGCGACCCATGGCTCAAGATGGGGGATCAGACTAAAGGTCCAACGGCCTTTAGCTGACTGCTCCCAGCGGGTCTGCCATCTTCGCAGGCTTCGTCTTCTGCCCTCCGCCTTGATTTGGGCATGGTTTGTCGCGTCACGCGCTTCCCATCTCTCCTTGGCCTCCCTGGCCAGCTCGCTAATGGGCACTAGGCTAGCTATCACTAGAGCTGCGTCATCGGAGACCGTTCTAAAGGCACAGCATACCCTTAGAGCGCATAACCGATAGGCAGAATCCAGGCCACGCCTAAACGATTTGATCTCCATTGCTGATGACCAGATTGGAGCTGCATAAAGGATGGTTGACCGAACCACACTTGTCAGCAGAACTCTTCGGCACTGCCTCGGGCCCCTAGTGTTCGGTAGAATCCTAGCCAAAGCCCTGGCGCAAACCGCTGCCTTCCTTGCCGTATACTGGATGTGCTCTCGGAAACTGAGCCTGCAGTCCAACCAGACCCCTAGGTAGCGAATGGCTCGCTTCGAGATGATCTCCACTCCACCAATGCTGATTTTGGCTTGTTCCACTCGCTTCCTACTAGAGATCAGGACCGCCTCGGTCTTTTCGGCTGCCAGTTGCAGGCCAACGGATTCTAACCAGGAGCTAATCCGTGTGATTGCCCTATTAGCCGCCTCTTCTACGGTCGCAACATGTTTACCGACCACTACCAGTGCCACATCATCTGCAAAGCCGATAGTGGACACTCTCTCTGGCATTTCGAGATGCAGGAGTCCGTCGTACATGGCGTTCCACAACAAGGGTCCGAGGATTGACCCTTGGGGGACACCCGCAGAGACACGATGCGACTCAGTGCCACCGGCGGACTCGAAAAGGAGAACTCTGTTAGCGAAGTAGCTCTTCACAATGCGTATGAGGTTCTCGGGTACCCTGAAGGCGACTAGCGCTCCCAAGATACTGTCCCAGTCTGCGGTATTAAAAGCGTTCTTGGCGTCCAGCGTCACAACTAGGCAATACTCTTTGCTACCTCCTTTCCACTGTGTGCCTTCTATTGCGTCTGTGGCCAAGCTGACAACTTTGCCAATAGCATCAACTGTGGACCTCGCTTTCCTAAATCCAAATTGATTAGGCGATAAGTTGCCAGCCTGGGATATCGCCTCCTCTATCCGACCACTAATGATTCTCTCCAGGACCTTCCCGGCCGAGTCAAGCAGACAGATCGGCCTATATGCCGATGCGCTCTCCGGTGGCTTCCCAGGTTTCGGTAGCAGCACCAACCTCTGCACTTTCCACACGCTCGGGAATACACCCTCCTCAAGGCATCGTGTGAAAAGTGTCGCGAAGGTGTTAGGGTGTAAGGCCAGCGCCAGTTTGATCGCGCGGTTAGGTACCTGGTCCGGTCCTGGAGCCTTACAGTCCTTGATTCTACCAGCCGCGCCACCGATCTCCTCCGCCGTGACTTGCGGGACTACTACCCGAGCGGGCTGAGAAGGCAGATGGCCGTGCATCGACGGGGTGATGCGCCCTTGGGGGAAAAGGGTAGCAACTATGTTGCGCAGCATCAGCGGATCCTCTGGCACCCAGTGTCTGCTCGCGTTGATTTTCTTCACCACCGTCTTGTAGGCACTTCCCCAGGGATCGTGCTCTATGGAGTCAAGCAGTTGTTGGAAGCATTCTCTCTTGCTCTGTTTAATGCAGCGCTTAAGGATGGTTCTTTTATGCTTGTACTCCTGCTGCAGTGCTTCGAAGTCTGGCGTGTTTCGGGCTCGGTGATACCGTCTTCTAGCGCTAATGCACTCTCTCCTTGCTGCCGCTATGTTGTCGTTCCACCAGCAGATAGGTGCCTGATTTCCCTGGAACCTTTTACGCCTCTTCATGCTCTGGTCGCACGCCGCGGTCACCAAGCTCATCGCGTGATTCGCTGCTAGCTCGGCACCTGCGTCCGCCTCAGCACCCGCCAGCGGGCTCAGGGCTCCTACAAAGGCCTGTATGTTGAGTGTGTCAACTCTGTAGGCTCTGGTGCTATAAGCCACTGTTGTTCGTCTGGAGGTGGACCCGTCACCAACCGAGAACGTGATGGCCTGATGGTCGCTCGCAGTGTAAATGCGAGCTAACTCTCCAGGAATCCTGGGCGTTCAGGGTGCTACTACCGAACGTCAGGTCGATGATAGAGCCCGTTCCGGCCCTGGAAAAGGTGAACTGGTCTCCGCTGTTGCACAGAATCAGCTCGAGCGATGCGAAGGCTTCGAGAAGGCTGCGACCCCTACGGTTCGTGGAGGTGCAGCCCCATTCCTCCGCCCAGGCATTGAAATCGCCCGCGATGATGACGTTGGTGCGACCCCTGGCGTCGGCACACAATGCATCCTGTATCGGGAGACTGGGAGCCAGGTAGCAGCTGTAGACCCAACAGCATCCAACCCAAGCCCTCACGAATCCGCGCTCCGACTTCACTTGCTGCAGCGGTCTCTGCAAACTGCCACAGCTCCAGAGCGCCGCCTTGCCGCTCGCATCCATTGCCCACGCGTTTCGCTGAGGATCGCCACATCTACCCTGGCCTCTCTTACTGTTTGTGGCAGTAGGTCCTGCGCTGCAATGCAGTGATTGAGGTTTAGTTGTAGGAACTGCATCATTGTGGGTTCCTAACAACACCTCTCGCTGCAAATGGACATAGACGGCTGCCTGTTCCGTGCTTAACGTCGGACCTCCCGGCCTTGGCACACTTCAAGCACCTCGGGCTGCCCTTGCATGATACTGCTTTGTGCCCTGCCTCGCCACATTTGAAGCAGCAGTTGCTAAAGTCCAGCGACTCTTTACACCTGTTTGCCATGTGGCCCGCACCGCCGCACCGATAACACCACGTCTCGGCCTCCTTCACACGGCAGTTGGACCAGCCAACTCTGAGTGTGCCCACGTCGGTGATCCTCTTAGCTACCTCCAGAGGGACGGTTACTGTCGCCACCATGCTACCTGCGTATGCTGGACGTAAGCTCCTAACTATGCACTGGTTCTTCATAGCCTGGAATTGGTTTTCCATCGCCTCCAGGATGTCGTTCTCCACGACGAGCTCACATATGATTATATGTATGTGTATGTGTATGTGTATGTGTATGTGTATGTGTATGTGTATGTGAGTACCCACTGAACCAAAAGTTCGTAAAAGATATCGCTAACGATAGTTACGCGAAACATAAACGGACAAAACATTCGCGAAAACCCTCGTTTACGATCAGCAATCTACTCGCTCGTCGCTCAGTTTGTGGCAGTGAAAGTTTCGAACGCGATAGCTCGTAAAAGATTCGTTAGCGAGCATTTTTCGATTGTTTTTGCGAATCATATGAGAAGTCGTTTGCGAGCCATTTTTGATATCTTTTGCGAATCATATGAGAAGTCGTTTGCGAGCCATT
The DNA here is from genome assembly GCA_035045005.1 of Liodrosophila aerea. Taxonomy (NCBI): domain Eukaryota; kingdom Metazoa; phylum Arthropoda; class Insecta; order Diptera; family Drosophilidae; genus Liodrosophila; species Liodrosophila aerea. Next base: position 27,216 of record JAWNNL010000903.1, on the reverse strand, counting down.
ATAGATATCTTTTGCGACTCATTTCTAAAATCGTTTACGGATTCAATAAATACTAAATACAGTTTTAAATTTGATTTTTTATTTGCTAAACATAATGTCTTATTTTATCTTATATCTATAAAGTTATTTGCCGCCAGGAGCTACGAACACATTTGTCGCAAAACACATTTCTGAAGACTTTAAAAGAACCGCAATCTGTATAAAGAGACAGTAAAAAAAGAATTAAAATACATATGCGAGATACAACATACATACAACATTCTTCAAAACGCCATCTGTCTGCAGGGTATGCTATAAGAGAATTAAATAAATATATCAGGACAGCGATAATCAAAAGCACTAAATTTATTACTTACCGTCGAATTGATAGAAATTTTAAGCACTGCCTCTTTTTCACTGCACCGTCACTTTGCGTCGTCACAAGAGAAAAGAAAGTTCTCGATTCCGAGCGAGAGCAATAACGCATCAGTTGCCGTTTTGAGCGACCAAATAGGAACAAGCGAGAGAACGACAACTGAAAAACAACAACTACGCATCAGCTGCCGATGAGCGACCAAAAAGGAACAAGCGAGAGAACGGCAAGCAAAATACAACAACAACGTATCGGCTGCATTTTTTCGTTGGTTCATGCATCGTACACGAATCAATATAATTTTTCTTTCGATTTGTATATCATTTATAAGTTCGCATGCGAATGTTTTGCGACACTTTCGATTTGAGTATCGTTTTCGAGCTCGAATGCGATAGTTTTGCGAAACTCTCGCTCGACATTCGCTTCGTGGTACACTGGGTATGTACATATGTACATATATGCAGCCGCTATTATCGACGCCCAGGGTAAATCAAAGTACAGGGTCTTCTACTGTCGGTTAAATCCGACTGTAGCTTTCCGAGTTTTTATTAAGTTGTAAAGTTGTAAGTGTCCTTTATTCTCCAGAAGCTTCATTTTCATGTCGACTTTTCTCTAGAGATGTGTAAGTTGTAAAACTAGAGACTACTTCGTATGTATGTACATATATACAAGCCGTGCTTGCCCATATCACCAAACAACAACAAAAAAGTAGGGAATGCTACAGTTGGACGCAACCGACAGTAGGAGACACTGTACTTAGCATCTTAATATAATTTAAATTAAACAAGACACAAATTAAAAAAACACAAAAAAACAAGAACAAAAATGAAAAAAAAGCAAAAACATAAATTTAAAAAACTCGGAAAGCAATCGTCGGGGTCAATCGACAGTAGAAGACCCTGTACTTAGCCGCTCAATATAATTTAATTTATACAAGGCAGAAATTAAAAAAAAAAACCTAAAAAACAAGAACAAAGCTAAAAAAAAACCAAAAATACAAATTAAAAAAAGAAAAACTAAAAAAAAAATATTTTTGTACGACCGTCCGACCGCGGGATCGAACTCACAACCATTCGACTTCAAGACCAACGCTTTACGCAGTAGGCTACAGAATTGTAAAGCGAGCGTGTTGATGAAAATTATGCGTCACTACTTTCCTTTATAGCTTCTTTGTTTATGGTCCGATTTATCATAAAATCGCACCAATCATTTTAAGCATTATAAGCTATCATAAGCCAGCGACTTTAAAACTGTGAATGCTGTACAAGTTTAAAAAACATTTTTGCAAATTTGAGGGGAAGGGGGATGAGATATTGGTCATCAGATACAAACTTCGCCTGCCTATGCAATACACGAACCTAACAAAACCTAAGTCGAACTAAGTAACGAACCTAAGTCTCTAGCTCTTAAAGATTGCGAGATCTAGATGTTCATACTGACAGACAGACAGGGCTATATCGGCTCAGCTCGTCGTCCTGATCAAGAATAAATATACTTTGTGGGGTCTGCCACGCCTCCTTTTGCCTGTTACACACAAATGTCAATTGCACACACTTAACATGTGTCTGTGGCACCTAAAAGCAACCAAATTTGGGTTTCGGTTGGTTTCGATGGGTGTGGCAGCCCGGTATATAAAGGTTTGTATGTATGTGTGGTTTTGTACCGAAGTTTCAAGGTGAATCATTTCCTTTCATTTCAGCATTTCAAAACTAACGGACCTGCTTTGCAGAAATGGATTGAATGAATCACTGCAACATACATTATAACAAATGTTTTTTGCGTTTAGTGTAAATCCATGCATATAAAATTAGCTTTGGTTGGACCCTAGCTAACGGATTTGAGATAGTAGCTATATATATACATTCGTAACTATTTAAATTTGGTTCAAATCAGTGTTGAAGATGAAATTCAGTTTATTATTTCAGATAATGTTGTTTTTACTATCTTTCCACCTGGTTTCTGCGAAGAAATGTCCCACCGGAAAGGAATGGAATGAAGCAGCCAAAAAATGTGTAAAATACTTTTTAGGACCATAATCACGTAGTGATGATGTTAATAAAATATAATGCACACAAAAAAATGCATTAATAACTGAGATGCAGGTGCGAGTGGACTATTAGCCACATGACGCTTATATATATAGGTTTAGCCATTCAACAAGCAAACATAACAGCTGAGCACAACGAAAGTGTCATCTATATTATTATGTATATAAAGTAGTTCGTTCTGACTGATCATCCCGCACAGCCCAAAAGGTAAGATATAGCGACCTAATTTTTTCGCAGAATGGTTTCTTATGACCCTTAGGTGCACGTTAAGAGCTGACATCTGCTAACCCCCTCCCCCTTCTAACTTAGAATAGCAACCGTAGCCACAATTTTAAAGATAAAAACTTGGGGCTTAATATATAAGTAGCTATTGGCTACCTAAGTCTATTCTGAAAATTTCAGCTTGATTGGACAATAAACGATGGAGTTATTCGAAATTCAATTAATTAGTATGGGAAAGGGGGGAAACCAAAACAATTACAACAATTAATATACGTTTGAGCATCGATATGCTGCCATATTCGTTTAAAATAGCACATACATACATATGTACATCAGTACATACATACATATATACATATAACCATACATTCGAATGTACATACATTTAAACAAATGTATGTACGAATGTATGTTTGCATGTGTGTACATGTATATATGCACATGTTTAAATGTACATGCATACATTAGTACATACATATTTACGTACATACATTATACATTCATTCATACATTCATTAATACATGTATCGGAAACTATAAGAACTAGAGACTCAATTCTTTTTAGACCCTGCATTTTAAAAAAGTACAAAAGGGTCTATTAAGTTTGTGCAATTCAGAAATATATATGTAACAGGCTGAAGGAGGCGTGGGGAAGGAGGCGTTAGGGAACTCTGCCCCCTGTTTAATGGCGTCGTGAAGGTTGCCGAGCGAAGCGAGCACACAACCACGGGCCTTTTCATTGGGGGTTGGCGTTCTCGCGACGCGAGAACGCAGGGGGCGAAGCCCCCTAGTTTATTATATTTTGGTACAGCAACAGAAATAGAAACGAAACAGAAATGGTAAGAAAAAGAACTCACAAAAGATAATGAACAACATGACAATACCATATAATTGCCATTTTGTGGAAGAAGCAAAGTGAATGAGAGGAGTTTATGACCGTATTTAAACTAGTTAGTATTTTCGCGTTGCGTTAGTGCTAACACGAAAAAAATCATAAAAGTGTTTAAACATGTATGCGTTCACTTTAGCATTCACTGTACAGCTGTTAAGTATAATTTTCTGAGACAGTAAGCAAAATGGACTTAAATATGATAATAAGTGCTGTTTCCAGACTCCACTGGAGGTATTGCGTATGTATCGCAATGGGACCAAAAGATGCTAAGTTACTTTCCCGATGTCGAATTTGTCAGAATGTTGAAGGCAAAATGTTCAGTTGAAAATTGTTTTATTTTAATTTTATCCGCTCCAATGCGTGCGCTTGCGTTGAGTATTCACAGGTAAGAGATTTCGTCTTGCAACCATAGAATGTGTTGGACAACGTGAAATTACACTCAAATATTGTGTCAGCGTTGACACCACAGTAATAACAGTGCGTTTACGTGACCCTTAGCGGGCAATTCAAATATTCATAAAGATTTTCTTATTACTACAATAATTGTAATTGATTATTTATAACGCATTATAGTTCGTTACCCAACATCCTCCCCACGTTGAAAGAAGCAACTTTCAAATTAATCCATCGGTAAAGGTGCAATCTTGTGAATTGGCCGCCGAAAGGTGCCCTTGTTGCCTTTTAAGTCGACGACTCGAACTCGTCCATCTTGACCTGGTATAGCAGCAGTCACACGAGCGAGTTGCCACTGCTGAGGTGGCGTATTATCCTCATGGACGATAACGAGTTGACCTTGCAGGATGTCGGGCTGAATTGCACTCCACTTTGAGCGCTTCTGTAGACTTAGGATGTAGTCCCGGTGCCATTGAACCCAGAACTGCTGCTTTAGATAAGTGACCTTTTGCCAACGGTCCAAATATCGAAGCTGGGAGATGTCAGCGTGATACACTTGTTCCTACGGGGCTGACAGCAATGATGTTCCGATGAGTAAATGTGCTGGCGTTAAGGCGGTTCCATCATTCGGGTCGTCATTCATGGGCGCGATCGGTCTCGAGTTGAGAATACCTTCGATCTCAACAAACGTAGTGTGCAGCTCTTCGTACGTCAGATTTGCTTCCGCTATGTTTTTGATTAAAAGTGTTTTAGCGGACTTCACTGCAGCCTCCCATAGTCCTCCAAAGTGTGGAGCTCGTGGCGGGATGAAGCTGAACTCGAATCCTTTCCGTGCGCTGTATGACTCCAGATCCTGTACAGCCGTTTGTGAAAAGGTGTGCTGCTTAAACTCTGCCATCCTGTTTGCAGCACCAGTAAAATTTGTAGCGTTGTCGCAGTATACACGCGACGGCAACCCACGACGCGATACAAATCTTCGGAGACAGAGTAAAAAGGCATTAGTAGACAGTTCAGTGACAAGCTCAATATGTACAGCCTTTGTCGTGAAGCATACAAAAATTGAAGCATAAGTTTTATACAGGACCTTGCTACGTATTTTGTAGCTTGTCATAAATGGTCCGCAGAAGTCGACACCGACAATAAAAAAATGGGCGAAGTTCCTTGAGACGCTCTGCTGGCAAGTCTCCCATTAGCTGCTGAGCTAACCGTGGTTTATAATGGAAGCAATGAATGCATGATCGCACTATTTTGCGTGCAAGAGCTCTTGCATTGATTACCCAAAGTTTTTCTCTTATCAGAGAAATCAAAACCTTGGGTCCTGCATGCAGATGCTGTCGATGTAGGAACTCTACATAGAGGCGAGTAAATCGATGATCCTTTGGTACTATAGCTGGAAACTTGGTGTCAAATGGAATTTCGGCTCTGGATAATCTTCCGCCTACTCTCAAAATATGGACAATTGATCCATTGAGTTCCATTTTGTGCATGAACGGCGCCAAGCACTGTAAGCTGGGTTTTAACGGTTTTTGTTTTGATATTAAACTGATTTCCTCATGAAATGCTAACTGTTGAATGTGAGCAACAATTCGCCAGAATGTAATATTTAATTCTGACGCTGGCACATGTACGATATCACTAACAATGAGAGCTGGTTTCGGTGCTATATTATTGGAGGTCCTATAAATGTATGACAAGATGCGAAGTGTACGCATGTAAGATGATGAATTTTCAATAATTGAATCGATGATGTCTTCAGATTCTGGTTTATTACAAACATCGAAAGCCATTTTACGAGTTTCAATTGGTGCCGGCAACGGTTCTTGTAACGTTGGCCAATGTAGCGGATCGTCTTTTAGAAATGCAGGTCCAGTAAACCACATATTTGTTTCCAAATCATGTGTTCGACATCCCCTAGATACAATATCAGCTGGATTTTTGGCTGAAGGCACATGTCGCCAGTGAACATCATCTATATTGTCTTGCAATTCCGATATTCGGTTAGCCACAAAACAGTTAAGTTGAGAGGCATGCATGTTTAACCATTGTAGAACTATTTTTGAGTCGGTCCAAAAATATACATCGTCGATATATCTTGCTAACTTGTGTTTAAATTTTTTAAAGGTTCTATGGAGAAGCACTGCTGCGCATAGTTCTAATTTTGGTATTGACTGAGACTTAATTGGAGCAACCCTTGATTTAGCAATGAGCAGGCTTGTATATATCTTAGACTCGGCTTCAATACGAACATAAATACAACAACCAAACGCTCGCTCAGAGGCATCTGAAAACCCATGTATTTGACCCTTTGCTTTAAACGAAGTGTTTACGTATCGACTGATTTTAAGTTTTGATGTTGCCTTGACATCATCAGTAAGCTCGATCCAAAGCGGACGTAAATTGTCTGGGATAGGTTCATCCCACTCCATTTTTCTGATCGATAAGTCTTGCATAAATGTTTTGCAACGAATGAGTATTGGACTCATAAGTCCAAGAACGTCAAAATATTTAGCTATTGTAGATAACACCGAACGTTTTGTGATCGGTTCTATAATTTCGATATCGTTCTGATACACAAAACAATCTTGGAGTGGTAACCAATACAGTCCTAATGTTTTTGCAATTACTTCTTCCTCACCCTTTATGGAGACTTCTGAATCTGACAATGGAACAATTTCAGTAGAATTGCTGTTGAATTTAACCATTTCTAATCCTGCACTACCTAAAATAGCCAGGATTTGTTTTTTCTTATTATGAAGTTCATTAAGATCATCTGCTCCGGTTAATAAATCGTCCACATACATATCTTCTCGTAAAGTTGATGCTCCTAACGGATATTGTAATTCATACATATCAGCCGGATAAAATACACAACGAATTGCAAGAAATGGTGCGCTGGATAATCCATATGTTACTGTATTCAATTCGTATAATTTTAGTTGATCTGTGGAGCTTGATCGCCAGAAGATGAGTTGGAATACTCTGTCTCTGATCAACTAAAAATTGGCGATACATTTTTCTGATATCACCCGTTAGCGCATATTTATTCAGTCTAAATGCCAATAGAGTTGTTATCAGGTCTTGTTGAATGGTTGGCCCTGTCATTAATATGTCATTTAATGACTTGCCACAAGATGATTTGGAAGAACCATCAAATACAACGCGCAATTTTGTTGTAAGACTCTGAAGCCTTATTACACAGTGATGAGGAATTATAAAATAGGGTTGAGTTTGATCGAAGCCTTCGAGAAGTGACATGTGCCCTAGACTGATATACTCCTGCATGAAGTCTACGTATGCTTGTTTTAACTCGCCGTTACGAATAGTCTTCGTTCGAGCGCGAGAAAGCGGTTGTATGCGTTATGATACGATTGACCTAGTGCTGCATGAGGCTCTTGAAATGGAAGTCGCACTTGCAGTCGTCCATTCAAGCCAATTGTGATAGTGCTGTTGAAATGGTCCTCGCACTCTTGTTCCCCTCTCGTTAGCTTAGGCGGAGCTGTTTGATATTCCTCTATGTTCCAAAATCGTTGCAAGACTTCTTCGAGTGGAAACGAATCCTGTAATAAGTAGCAACGTGAAGTGTTAGCCACTGGTATGGATATAGAATTGCCACCTACTACCCATCCAAATGCTGTGTGTATCAACTTGGGCATATTTGGGCCAAAAGTCAATTTTCCACTACGAATAGCCTCAAAGAAACCTTCGGTGTTTACCAAAATATCTATTTTATTTGGCGTATAAAAATATGGATCTGCGAGTTGTATTCCCTCAGGCATGTTTAAATCTTTGATATCAATTTTATTGTGAGGCTGATTTGTGCATATTGATTTTATGACAGCAAACGATGATGTCCATTGAAAATCAGAAAAACGAGATTCTAAGGTAGCTGAGACCGTATAATTGATAGCTTGCGGAGTATCTGAAATGCCACTCACAGCTTGTGAGACTCGACATTTGCTTAACTACAACCGTTTTGCAGTTTATTCAGTTATTAGATTGACTTCAGAGCCGGAATCTAATAACGCTCGAACGAATACGTGTTGGCCAAACTTATTTTTTACTTTAATAATAGCTGTCGGCAAAACGCCTGTTTTGGCAGCTCGAACTACTAGGGTAGGATTAGTTAATGGCTGTGCTGGAGGAGCCGTATTGCTTCTCCCTTGTTCAGCAGTTGGTGCTGAGCTAGCTGCAACATTGGTGAGGCGCACGACACATTCTACACCTGGACTTTGTCTGACATTGTCTCTGATTATGCCCCTTTCTTAAGCAGTTAAAACAATGTCCATTTTTCTTAACCCAGTCTTTGCGTTGATCAAGGGTTAACTGAGAAAAGGCTGCGCAAGTTGAAACATAGTGTTCGTTTGAATTGCAGTATACACAAGAGCAGCTAGTGGTAATTAATGCCTTTTGAGATGATTGAACTTTAGGTTTTTGCTTAGCAGTTTCGCACGAATTAACTCTTGCTATTCCTCGAGCACGGCTTTCTATAAAACTGACACCTATGTGTTAGAACTTTACAACACGTATCCCAAGATGGAAGTGTCTCGTAAAGTTGCTTCTCATCATAGCTTAATTTTGTATCAGGGTCGACTTTGGATAGAACAATATGGATCATGATGGAATTCATCACATCCTCAGCGGAGCCCAAAGATAAGAGGGAGCCCCTGATTGCTAAAGCCGAATCTAACAACCTTTGAAGTAGTGCTGCGTCAGCTTTTTCCATTGCTGAAAGATTGAATAAATTCGATATATAGTCAAGAAATATTAAAACCTCATTATCGTATCTCTTCTTGAGTTGCTCCAATGCCTTACTGTAATTTTCCTCTGATATTTAAAACGCTTGGACTACTTCTAATGCTGGACCAGAGAGACAATTTAATAAATAGTTAAATTTATCTATTGTCGAGATAGCTTGGTCGGCATCTATCAGGTTTGTATATGACAGTATAAATCGCTTATAATTCGCGTAAGTGCCATCAAAGGTAGGAAGTTTTAATTTTGGCAATCTATTTTGATGTGACACTGCAGATGAATTTAAAAAACTAGTGTCGGTTCCAACTAGCAATTTACAAATATTCAGCAGAAAAATAATTTTAGTTTTAACATCAATGTACATTTCTTCAATTTGCGATCTACCAATGTCTTCGCTTTGAAGGTTTTCAATCTCTGTTTGCGTTTGGCAAATTTGATGAAAGTACGATTCTAATATTTGTAAATTGCATTCAAGTACAGCTGGTTCAATATTGTTCGCGCTGCTGACAACTCTAGTTTTTAAATTAGATATGTTTCTTTTCATAGTAGTTCTTTTATTTCGCAGTGTCGTTAAAGACGGATTACTATTGTCGGGTTCTGTACTCATTTTGAAATGTCTATGCACCAAACCAGAACAACTCTCACGTTAGGGTATAAGTGCAAATCCTGCAATGTAATTAATCGCAAACAAATAATATGCATACGTATGTATGTATGTATGTATCAATGTGCACTAGCTGATGCGCTACTCAACAATATAGCAATTCAATGAAAAGAGAATCACTAATAATTTGGTCTAACGAATATTCCAAAGGCAAAGAATAACTGCCGATTGTTTACCGTTGATTGTGTGTATGCTTTGACTCTTCTTACTCTGTGCCTGTGTGCTGTCTTTCCTTACTTGTCGATCCACGCTGTCGTCTAAACCATTGCTTGCTAAACGTATGTATGTGTGTACATGTGTATCGCATATATTGCTGGTTCACGTTGTAGCCGAAACCGTTACATCTATATGTATGTAACCGTTGCTCGTTGTACTGTTTAACCTCCTGATGTATTGACGTACCTCAGTATGTACGGCGATGTATGTATGCATATGCATGTGTTAAATGTACTCCAGCGAATATATTTTTTCAGCAATGAACTGTGCAATGTGCCGATGAAATTGACGAATTCGAAAGAACGAATTGGAACGCTACTTATCTTTTGGACTGTCCTGTCACGGTCGCCAATGTTTCCAGACTCCACTGGGGGTATTGCGTATGTATCGCAATGGGACCAAAAGAAGCTAAGTTACTTTCCCGATGTCGAATTTATCAGAATGATGAAGGCAAAATGTTCAGTTGAAAATTGTTTTATTTTAATTTTATCCGCTCCAATGCGTGCGCTTGCGTTGAGTATTTAAAAGGTAAGAGAGTTTCGTCTTGCGACAATAGAATGTGTTGGACAACGTGAAATTACACTCAATTCAAATATTCATAAAAATTTTCTTATTACTACAATAATTGTAATTGATTATTTATAACGCATTATAGTTCGTTACCCAACAGATACTGTTCCGGAATAAAGACGGCGAACTCAGCGACTATGAGCTCTCCACTGTTACCTTCGGAGTTAATTGTGCTCCATTTTTGGCCATACGTGTGCTCAGACAACTTGCACAAGATGTGCAGGAGTTGTTCCCCCTTGCTAGTGACATCATATCCAATTCAATGTACGTTGATGATGTCCTTGCTGGTACCCATTCCATACCTACTGCTATTTCTGCAATAAAAGAACTTCGTTCTGCACTAGACGGTGCTGGTTTTCCTCTTAGAAAATGGACTTCTAACACAAAGCAAGTGTTAAAGGACATTCCTAAGGATCAGCTATTGTGTGAAGACTTTTTGGAGATAGAAGACGCTAGTACAGCAAAAACGTTGGGTATCCGTTGGCAAGCGAGTGATGACGTTTTTTTCTTTATGCCAGCAAATATAGCGCCATGTGCTTCCTTCACAAAAAGAGAAGTTTTGTCTCAAATAGCAAAACTGTTTGACCCAGCAGGATGGCTGGCTCCATTCATAATACGAGCAAAAATTATCATGCAGGAAATCTGGCTAAAAGAACTTGGTTGGGATGAATATTTACCAACCGACCTCCAAAAGTGGCAAGATTTTCTGAATAGTTATCCAGCTCTCAAGGAAATCCGGATCCCAAGGTGGGTGGATTACCATCCAAAGGCAAAAATACAATTCCATGGCTTCTGTGACGCATCCCAACGTGCTTATGGTGCAGCAATTTATATCCGCGTGGAAAAAGATAACCAGGTTTCCGTACATCTCCTCACTGCTAAGACTAGAGTTGCGCCTGTTAAGACCGTATCCTTGCCCCGCTTAGAGTTGTGCGGCGCAGTGCTGCTCTCCGAATTGTCTTCGGCCCTCCTTCCAAAGTTTCCGGTTGGAAATTATGAGTCCTTCTATTGGACTGATTCCACAATTGTGCTAGCATGGTTGAACAAACCACCATGTAAGTGGACTATTTTCGTTGCAAACAGAATAACCAAGATAACTCCGTCTGTCAACTCGAGCCAATGGTTTCACGTAAGATCCGAACACAATTCCGCAGACCTAGCTAGCAGAGGTGTCACCTCCGAAGATTAGGTGGGCAGCGACCGGAATGGTTACAATTGTCACAAGATCAATGGCCCGTTCCAACTGAGTCTCAGCAAACAGATTGTGAACAACGTCCCGTAAAGTGTAACATATCCAAGTTACCTTCAGAACCCAATCTGATCGATCGTTTCTCGGACTTGGCAAAAGCTCTCAGAGTTATCGCTTATGCGCTTCGTTTTTCCATACGGTGCAAAGGGTCAGATACTCAATTTTCCAAGGAACTCAGTAGTAGTGAAATAACTGAGGCACAAGAGCGTCTGATCGTTTATACTCAACGTCTAGAGTATTCCAAAGAGTATTCTTGTTTATTGAAAAAGCAAGCAATTCCTCCTTCTAGTTCTATCATTAATTTAAATCCGTTTCTCGATGGAGCGGGAATTATACGAGCATGTGGTCGTGTGAGAGCCTCCACAACTTTATCCTATGATGAGAAACATCCAATAATCTAACACTCTAACACGTCTCATTGTACGTTTCACTCACCGTATTTCGCTCCATGGAGGAAACCAATTAATGATACGCCTAATCCGCTCCAGGTATTGGATTCCCAAACTCCGGAATCTTGTAAAAACGACTATTAATTCCTGTCGAGTTTGCGTAGTTTATCGAAAGCGATTGCAAACCCAGCTTATGGCCGATTTGCCAAAAGAAAGGACAACTTTCTCACGACCATTCACTCATACGGGAGTTGATTTCGCTGGACCTTTCGAAATTAAAAACTACACCGATCGAGCATGCCTCATCACAAAGGGATATGTGTGTGTTTTCGTGTGTTTTAGCACGAAAGCAATCCATTTAGAAGCAACCTCTGATCTAACGACCGAAAAATTCCTTGCGGCATTTGCTCGTTTCGTGTCTAGACGGGGTTGCCCTCAACAAATGTTTTCAGACAATGGGAAAACATTTGTAGGAGCCTCAAAATGCATTTACCGTGATTTCCTGGCAACAGCACAAACAAAATTAATTTCAACGTACTCCCACCACAATTTGAAATGGCGCTTTAATCCTCCTAACGCACCTCACATGGGAGGCTTGTGGGAAGCCGGAGTAAAAAGCTTCAAAACGCTCTTTTATAAGTCCACATCTACGTTGAAATATACTTTCGAAGAATTGTCCACCCTCCTAGCCAAAATCGAAGCTTGCTTGAACTCAAGACCAATTTCGCCCATGTCAGAGGATCCTACAGATCTACTAGCCTTAAGTCCTGGCCACTTCCTTGTTGGCGGACCTCTGATATCCGTGGCAGAGCCTGAGATTGGAGAAAATGCAGAGTCTATTCTTAATCGATGGCAACGTCTTAAAACTTTAAATCAGCAGTTTTGTTTCCGCTGGAAAGATGAATATCTTAAAGAGCTGCACAAACGCAACAAATGGCAACTCCCAGCGAGAAACCTCCAAGCTGGCGACATGGTTGTCATTAAAGAAGACAACATTCCATTGAATGAATGGCGCCTAGGCAGAATTGAGCAAACCTTTCCGGGTTTAGCTAATTTGGTCCGCGTTGTAGATATCCTAACTACTCGTGGTACCATAAGACGTCCAGTAGCCAAGCTCATTCTGCTTCCTACGGAATCTGTCCAAAAATCAGATTAACATACATGTTATTTGTTGTTCCAAGCGCTACTTATCCAATACTAATTCCAACTTGTTCTTTCTTTTCAAGAATGACTCCACGTCTACGTCCACAGCAGAAGAAGAAAACTCCCAGGGGAGTAAACGGCTACCGATGCCGTGTATGCCGCGGCGTTCATGCGCTCAAAAAATGTCAGCGCTTTCTACGGCTCAGCGCTGAACAGCGCCTCCGGCCAGTATTAATTAACAAATACTGCCCCAACTGCTTGGCACATGAGCATTCCAAGGCCTCGTGTCGGAGCGGCGCTAAATGTCGCTTATGCAAGAAGGACCACCATACATTCGTCCATCTGAATGAACAATCGCCATCCTCATCCACGCCACGCTCCCCGCGACCTGTATCGCAATCACCACCAGCTGAACCACGAAATCGGTCCAGTGCATCCAAAACGACGCTCACCTCGCTCCTGCAAACGCAGTCCACGATTGTCCTTCCCACGGCAATCATCAAAATCCAAACGCAGAGCAAGACCTTCGATACTCGTGCACTCATTGATCCGTGCAGCCCTACGAGTCGCATCAACGCATCCTTCGCAAAGGCCCTCTGGCTATCCGTGACTCGCGTTGGTGCAGAAGGTGCTTGCACTGCAAATATCTTTTCTAAATCCAACAGTAAGATTAAACTGGAAGTGGTTTTACTCGCAGATCCGCAGTTCAACATGGGAACACAGGCAAAACTTATAAGTGAGCAGGTGAAGAGCGAGTTCTCATCGATTGCGCTGGCGGATGAGCAGTTTTATCGGCCAAGCAGGGTGTCGGTCATTCTCGGTGCCGACATATACCCAAGGATCATCCTGCCAGGACTGATCCCGAGTCATAACGGGCTACCAGTTGCACAAAACACTGTGTTTGGCTGGGTCCTCTACGGGTCATGTGCACATTGATGTGGAAGTTGGCGAACCCCCCTTTGAGAGCATCCTTTGCAATAGTATTGCAAGGGGGGGAGGATGTTTATGTAGAACAGCATAAACCCAATATTGGCAAGTGCCAAAAAGTATGCCGCGAGGAGAATGGAGAGAGAGAGAGTGGAATTCACCACAGATTTAGCATAACTTAGACATAAGCAAAAAATTGTACTAATCAGATGAATATACACGCTTGAAGAAACAAGACGCACAGTCTAGTTATTACAACCAACATCAACCACTACAACAACAACACCTATACCTACTTCTGGAAGTTTCTGGAGAAAAGGCTGCGGCACACCCCCACAAACATTCGGTAGAACTCATTTTGTTTGGATTACTTCTCAAATTGTATCTATTCATTAACACTACATCAAATGTTTCTCATTCTCTGGTAACCCGATGGGAGTAATTAATTTGCCTAATGGCTGGTTGTGCTCCTACTCACAACCGATTTGGTTTTCCAGAGAAATCTATCAGACACAAAATCCACTTTGTACCAGTTTGTTCTTTAAGTTTGAGCCGGCAATGCTGTTTTACACACACACACTCTCAAATATATGGACAATATACGTATACACAAAGGCAATTACATATGTACACGGATGATGAAATTCTTATGCGCACGACAATGGCGCCAAAAATTTCATACTGTACAATATTTCCACAAATAATGTTTTATTTATATGTATTTGGGCGGTTGACTACCGCATTTATACTTTAATTCACAAACAAACTCCATTAAACACATATCGGTTGACTACCGTATATACATATGTACATCTATTTCACCACATTATGAAACTGTGAATTCCAATTGAGAACGCGTACATTGAAAACGAAATTGAAAAATGTAAAGTTTCGGCGACAAAGACAAATGTTCAAGTTTAGTAATAGTATATTTACTGATAAAAAATGATAATTGTTCAAATACAAATTATAATACAATGTACGATCGCGCGTTTCAATTTCGTGTTCTTTCACAGCTTCATACCGTCACAAAAATTTCCATCAAACTAAACTCAGCGTCACTCCAGTGTTTAATTTTTTTGCTCATCTCGCTCACAATCTGTACTGGGCGGACATGGAGCGGCATGTGATTGAAGTGCTCTCCCTGCGCACGGGACATCGGGCTCTGGTGCGTTTCTTTGCCGACGAGGAGAGGCCAATTGGATTGAGTGTGATGCCAGCGGAGGGTTACATGTTCATCGCTCTCAAGGCACGGCGGCACACGCATATTGATCGCCTGGCATTGAGTGGATTGGGTGCACAGACGCACGTCTTCGAGATGATGACATCAGGTTTGCCACGGACCACGACACGCAGACGCTCTACTAGTCGACAGTGATGTCAGTCGCATTAGCTACACCAACTATCGCCAGACGGAGGAGCATTCGTTAAACGGGTGATTCCGTCGTCCATATGCGCTCACACTAGTGCAGCAGGATCTCTTCTGGAGCACAAGAGTAACATGGGACCGCAGAAGCGCATCGACGGACCGTCCAGCTACAGTGTTTCGAGTGTACCCTTCCGCATACCCCTTGCTGGGAGCAGTCGAGTGTCCGAGGCACTGGCCTCCGTCCATCCCTGCCAGCAATCGAATGGCGGCTGTGTGAGTGAGCGACAGTTTAGCAGCGCCTGCCTGTGCCCCGCTGGATTTTTCTATCGCGATGCCAGCAATCGCAGCTGCACCGAGGCATTGGACTGTAGCTTCCGTTGTCAATGGCGAATGCCCATCGCTGCAACGGGCGCAAGGGTTGTGCCGACAACTCGGATGAGGTCAACTGCGACGGAGCCAGACGCATTGAGGTCAGGTGTGTCTTGGACGAGTTCACCTGCCACAATAGGGAGCAGTGCGTGGAGAAGAGCAAACGCTGCGATAGCCTCAAGGATTGCAAGGACAACTCGGATGAGCTGCACTGTGGCCAGTTCGATCGCACAAAGCAGTATCATGGCCATCAGCTGGCCTGCGACAATGGACGCTGCGTGGATTACACTCTGATGTGCGATGACCGTGACGATTGTGGCGACAATCCGGATGAGATGAGATGCACCACGGCCGCCAAATGTGCTGCCGGCATGTTCCAGTGCAGCAGTGGCTCCTGCCTACCCAGCAGTTGAGAGTGCGAGAGCTGAACTGTGATCAAAGCGGAGCTGCAGCCAACCTTAGCTGCGGAGCACTCTATCAGTGCAAGAGCAATCTCAAGATCTGCCTAGAGCCAGCGGTGCGGTGCAATGGGACGGCGGAGTGTCCACGTGGCGAGGATGAGGCTGCCTGCGGGGAGGTGTACAGCATCTACGAGTTCCAATGCCGCTCCAAGGAGTGCATTCGGCAGGAGTTCCGTTGCGGCAAGGAGCGCGACTGCAGCAATGGCAACGATGAGGGACCACAGTGTGTCAGCGCCTGTCGCAAGTCACGCTGCCAGCACAGATCCCATCCCACGCCCGCTGGGGCGGTGTGCTCCTGCGATGAGGGCTATCGCCTGGACACGGATCAGCATAACTGTGTGGACATCGATGAGTGTGCTGCTCGCTCCTTACCCTGAGCCCAACTCTGTGAGAATACGCCGGGCAGCTATCAGTGCCAGTGTTATTCGGAGTTCATGCTGCGCTAGGATTGCAGCAGTTGCAAGAGCCTACAGACCGGCAGCCCGCTGCTCTTCACCTGCTTCAGCGAGGTGCGCAATATGAGCATGCACCCAGTGATGCTATCGGTGGCCTGGTCGACCAACGACTCCCGTATCGGTGGCTTCGACATCGATGTGCGTCGTGAGCTGGGCTACTTTAGCAGCGAGGAGGAGCATGCCGTCTACCAGTTGGATGGGCGTCAGGGTAATCGTCTGACGGCAGCCCTAACCTTACTTTCCCACACCAAGATGGCCCTGGACTGGACAACTGGAAATCTCTATGTGCTGAGTGGTGGCAATGACATTAGTGCCTGCAATTTCCAGGTTAAGATGTGCGGCAGCATACTGAAGTTGTCGCTGGCTTACGTCCAGCTGAAGGCACTCGCCGTGGATGGGCATCTGGCGCGGCTCTTTTATGCGGCTGTACGCATGGAGAACTTTTAAGAAAAATATGGAAAGGCAATAAGCCACTTAGAGTAATTAGTAGGGGTGTTCCTGGCGGTGTGTGCATTAGCGTATGATCGACGGGCCCGGATGACACTGCTGATGAGTTAATCAAAAATATATATTTGAAATGAAAATCAGAATTTGAAAATGAAATGCAGCACAACCAAGGAGAGAACCAGTCTCGTAAATTTATTTTGCTTGCTTATTCGGTGTATAAATATTAATATATCGCGTTCCTCGCAAGACATAAATATCGATAGTTATGAACTAAATTCGAAAAGGACAAAATTATATCTTTAAGAAAATATTTGAAATTAAGACAAATATATAGATATATAGTTATGAAGATATAATATAAAGATAAATTATGTAAAGGTTTGAATTAATCAGCACTAAAATTAAGCACCAAACTATCGATATATATATATAAGTGAGTTGTATCGATACTAAAAAATGAAAAGAGTATCGATACAACATGTTAAGAAGGCACTCGAAAATTGACATTGAAATTGTACGCATCGTCTCGCTGATAAAAATAAGAAAAGATTAGAAATACACGATTGAAAACTTTATATATCAGGTGTGGGGTCAATCCCGATCTTTCAACAATAATAAAATAAAACCAAACCTGAACTAAGTGCTGTGCTAAAAAGATTTGGCGGGCAATTTAATGAAAGTACGCCAATTCATCAATTACGGGCTGCTGTATATCAAATGGCAAATATGAAGAACAGTAACCAATTTATGGACGCAGAGGTTCCGAGTCAAGCCACAACAAGCACGGCTTTGCTAGAATTTGCGACAAGCGACGCCAGCATATTGGCGCCAAGCTGTGGTGAAATTCGGGAAATAACGGAACAAAAGTTGAATTCACCAAACGATTTGCGTGACGTCAACGCAGGCCAATTTTGTGAAATGACGAGTAACTACGCAAATGAAATGCAACATTTGGAACAGTTGGAAAAACTTTTGAATACTCGTAAGCGAGTTGCTGAATTGCAATTAGAAGTGCAGAAGATGGAGATCGCGGCTCATCCTACTGAGTCGGCACAAAGAGATACTTTGAGCATCCAAGATGTTGAAGCCTTGGTGCGTTCTTTCTCCGGTGACGATAACTACCCAGTATTGATGTGGACGCGAGATTTTGAGGAGGTTATGGATGTCTACAAAGTTAGCCCGATGAAACGTTTCGTTTACGCCAAACGTTTGTTAACCGGATCAGCCCAATCTTACATGCCTGGAATGACATGAAGAGGGAGTTGAAAAATACATTCAGGGATAAAGCGTTGCTTTGGGACATCAGAAAACAACTAGAATCACTGAAAATCAAAAGAGGGGAGAGCTGTCTGCAGTATTTCGTAGCGATGTGCAGCATTGCTATGCAAGCTGAGCGACATCATAAAGTTTATTGTCAAAGGCCTACAGGACCAGTCAGGTGCCGCTGCAGCTATGATGTATTGTACTTCGTTGGACGAGTTACGAGAGAAGCTACTCACTTATGATCAATTTCGGAAAGTGCCATCAGCAGTGGTGTCTCGTGCTGAAGGTAGCAGCAACACTACTCCTAAACCAACATTGAGGCAACAGACTGGAGAAATGAGGTGCTTTAACTGCCGAGAATTTGGTCATCGCATGGCTGATTGTAAGCAACCAAAGAGACCTGAGGGAGCTTGTTTTAAATGTTGGAGCATCGATCATCAGTACCGCCAGTGCCCTCAGAAGAGTGCTAATGGTTGCTCTGTGCCGCCAGAAGACGAGAAATCCGGAGAAAAGTTGGAGAATTGTACGGCAATTGCCGTAACACCGTTAATAGAGTTATGATTTAAGCTTGGTGAGCAAAGACATAATATTCGTACCTTTATTGATACTGGTAGTCCAGTAAGTTTTCTTGATGAATCTCTAATTTCTAATTCAGTAGCGTTAAGACCATGTTTTGAAAAATATTATGGATTAGGAGGAAATGTTATTCCTATTAAAGGCCAGATTGAAGGTCATGTTAATTTCTTTTCAAACACATATTTGATTTTGTTTTATGTTGTACGATCTAAAACATTACCAGCGTTAGTGTTATTGGGTCGAGATTCTTTACGAAAAATGAGTGTCAAACTGGTTCATCAAAATAAAATAATATGTACAAATAACACTGAGTCTTTGTTCACCAATTCTAATAGAAATATAAATAATTTACTAGATAATTACCAAATAATTTCAGATAACTATCAAACGCAGTCTACACATGACAATGAAGTTCAAACATGCGATCAAACCCACGACTTTGATGACTTTTGCGCAAAGATAGATATTGAATCTGATGAAGAAGTAAATGTTGGCATAAGTTTTGGTAAGCGGGCAACTGAACAATGTTTAGATTTGATAAAATCAAGGTATCTGACTGATCAACGTGACAACAATAGCTATTCGAGACATCAGATGACCATTAGGTTAAGCAATACGACACCTTTTCATTGCACACCTAGGCGTTTATCTTATTACGAAAGAGAAAAACTCGGAAAGCTACAGTCGGATTCAACCGACAGTAGAAGACCCTGTACTTTGATTTACCCTGGGTGTCGATAATAGCAGCTGCATGTATGTATATACTCACACACACATACATATAAACATATGTGTGTATACATACACACATTCACTTATACATACAAATATTCACGCAAATACAAACAATAACCAATACTCATACAGAAATTCATACTCACAATCAAAAATCACGTATACGCATAGCTTGCAAATAACTGTCGACCGTTTTTCTTCTTGCGCTCTCGTTGCGAACACAACCGAAAAAGTTCATACTCTCTCGCTCTCGCTCTGAGCAAGAGACTCTTGCTGTCGTCATTTATGTTTTCTGTTGAGCGCTTTTCGTTGAGCTCTTTGTATGTCGCTCTTTCAATGAGCAGTGCGTAAAGAGCGGAACGAGAAACACTCGCACAATGAGGGTCAGCAAAAGACCGATTGACTGAAAAACTCAACGCAAACGGTCTTTACATTTAAAAAGCAAAATAAGTTTCAGAAAAAGTTTATTAATATCTCTTCCCATTTTGCACAACAAATATTTCCCAACTTTACACACTCAATTCACAATCGCAATTAATATATTTCGTCTGCAAAACAGCCGTTCAACGATTTGCTTGCCTATGCGTGTAAATGTATACCAATACATACGCAAAAGACTTTTTGCTTCACTGAACACGACAAAACGCTCTTGGATCAACCAGAACAAAACAGAATAGAAAAAACCGGTTTCGCTCTGAGCGCGAGCGAGCTCATAAAAGAACCCATAAATCGGTTGCTCTCTGAGTCTTTTCGTAAAGAGTCAGGAAAAAACAGTTATTTGCAGACAACGAGAAACGGTCGACAGTTATTTGCAAGCTCTGCGTATACGCCCTAGTGGCCGCATACGCTGCTTCCCCCCTCCCCCAAGCCAAATGCCTAGTACTGAAAATGGTTTGTTAAATATCTCCGGTGTTTATTATCCGATTGGGCTGCAACTCGCACCAAACATGCAAAGCATCTAAAACTTTAATCCTGCAAAAAATAAATCCAGTGACTCTAAAACTATATATACTAAGAACATTTTTGTAAATTTGAGGGGGAGGGGGATGAGATATCGAATTAAAAACATAAACTTGGCCTGCCTATGTAATACACGAACCAAACAAAAAAAAATTACGTCTCTAGCTCTTATAGTTTCCGAGATCTCGATGTTCATACAGACGGACAGACAGACAGACAGACAGACGGACAGACGGACATGGCTAGATCGACTCAGCTCGTCGTCCTGATCAAGAATATATATACGTTATGGGGTCTGCCACGCCTCCTTCTGCCTGTTACACACAAATGTCATTTGCACAAACTTAATAGACCCTTTTGTACTTTTTTAAAGTACAGGGTCTAAAATGTGGCAGAAATCATAGAGGACTTATTGAATAGAAACATAATTAGACCCAGTGTTGGCGGGCGAACCAGAAATTTGTATGCCCGATTTCCTACAGGGCTTAACGTAAATTTTGTAAGCGGCAATTCCCTTTTAGTACATGCCGTTAAATTAGAAACGTATATCTCGCTCGCGCCTGCATGCGCATACGATCGCATGCAGACCGCGAGTTTTGTGAAAATTATTGTTCAGTTCTACTTTGTACGTCTGCCCATGTAGAGGCAGCTGAGAACGCTTGGACATAGGAGTGTGTGCGAAACACAAATGTAAGTTACATATAAGAACATGTGAAGAAATATGAAGTTTAATCGAATGAAATAAAGATTTCAGCTCTCTCTTTCCTTTAAGCATTAATTGCTTAGCGACTACCCTGAATATCTGATTGTCTGATTATTTTGGGTGGCGTTGCTAGAAGTATTAAGCACACCAAACGGCACGGGTCCGGTGCCAACATCCTGAAATATTTTTTCGCCGTTCGAGGTCTGGCTCAGGAGAAGCAAGACTTTAGCGAAGGAAAGAAAGGGATAGGAATATTTGCCATCAACACGAGCATGGCAAATAGGAATGAGACTGGCGGAGGTGAGAAATAGATGGAAACTGACGGACAGCGAGGCGTAACTGCTCGCGCATTTGCACAGCAAGAAACAACGGGATCTGCGTATGGTCTTGACGATTCCGTTAATGTAAAAACATGAAGCGTCAGAGTTCGTCGTTCACTGAACTTGGACAGAACTTTCCATCTACGTCATCTGCAGCAGCCACAGCCGCCAGTTTACTGACCCCAATACAGCAGAGGCTTGCAAACTCGGAATCCCTTTTCGAGCGTTCTGGATATGGTGCAGCGACTACCAAGCCACGAACGGAGCCTCTGGCTTGGGACGCGCCGCTAACGCTTCCCTATCAAGCGAACACGTCAAGTTTTAATCGAATATCTACGCCGCGTGTCAGCGAAATACCACCTGCAGGACCAGTTGGTTATACTCATCAACCAGCTGAGCATGTAAGCAGTACCCCATCTAGAAGCGGATCATTATAAGCTGAGCAAATAAACGCGCGGCATGTAATCAGCCGCGATCTGCCCGTTTTCACTGGAAAACCAGAGGAATGGCTGCTCTTCATAAGCAACTATGAGCAGTCAAGTGAAAGATGCGGATTCAGTAATGAAGAGAACCTCATCCGTCTACAGAAATGCCTCAAGGGACAGGCCCTTGACGCAGTACGTGGCAAATTGATGGTCCCGGACACAGTACCATATGCAATCGGTACATTGCGGATGCTATACGGACGCCCCGAAATTGTGCACGCGGCTCTGCAGAAAAAGTTAAGAGATGAACCTGCTGTAAAGTCGGATAATTTGGAGAGCGTCATACAACTGGCACTAGCAGTTCAAAATTATTGTGCAACTATGGTGGCTGTTGGACTACGCGAATACCTACACGATCCCGTGCTGGTGAATGAGTTGGTTACCAAACTGCCTAGCTCTATGAAACTGGACTGGGGCCGGCATCGATTGGCAAATCCTAGTATCAATCTCACTGTCTTCGACAACTGGCTCTTCAATGTTGCGATGTGTGCTACTATGGTTACTCCGTATCAACCTCAGCGAGACGACAACGCGAGGACAAGCCAGGCTAAAGGAGCCAAGGAAAGAATTTTGCTGCATAGGACTGTCAGCAATAACGACGTCTCACAACAAAGTCGAATGGAGTCGAGTACAACTTTATGCCAAAAGTGTTGCGGCGCACACATCACCTCCGAGTGTGTTGACCTTCGTGCGCTAAATACGAAGCAACGTTGGGAGTTTACCAAAGCTAAGAAACTTTGTTTTTGTTGTTTCGGTCGACATCTAGTCCGGAACTGCAACTCGAAGAAGAAGTGCGGAGTGGATGGCTGCAAATCGATTCATAACGTCCTGCTGCATACCACGACAGTCGGAAACTCCAATAGAAGACAGCAGAACGACAGTGCTGCTGCTGTAGAAGAATCCGCACTGATGTTCCATGGAAAGACGGCAAAGCAGGCGCTCTTTCGATATATGCCAGTTACACTCTATGGCAACTCAAAGAGTGTGAACACATATGCACTAGTGGATGAAGGAGCTGGTTGCACGTTAATGGAGAAGGCATTGGCAGACGAGCTGGGACTGGAGGGCCCGCCAAGCAATCTATGTTTGAAGTGGACAGGCGATGTGACCAAGGTGGAGCCTGATTCAAATTCAGTGGATCTTAACATATCCGCTTGGAATTCGCACCCACAGCAGTACAGTTTGAAAGCAGTGAGGACTGTGCAGATATGGACCTGCCAAAGCAAAGTGTCGACGCACAATTGTTAAAGTCGCGCATGCACTTGTGTGAACCGCCGATCGCTCCGTATGACAACATAAAAGCACGACTCATCATAGGCTTGGACAATATCAAGCTGACTGTGGCTCTAGAGATGAGGGAGGCCGAAGGCGATGACGTGATTGCCACACGCTGCAGGCTAGGCTGGGCTGTGTATGGGCGCACCCCAGAAGAGGACACTGTACTACCACGAGTGCTGCACATATGCGAATGCAGCAAGACTCGTGGCATGGACGACGCCCTGAAACATTTCTTTTCTCTGGAGTCAATGGGAATCTACACGGTCTCAAACCCGCTAAGGTCCAAAGAAGATGAGCGCTCGCTGCAGATTATGGAAGCTACGACCACCTATCTGGAGAAAGAAAAACGATGGCAAACTGGATTATTATGGAAATTCGACAAAGTGGTCCTACCGGACTCGTACCAAATGGCTCTTAAGCGTCTCAAATGTCTAGAGGCAAAGATGTCGCGCAATCCACCTCTAAATGAGTTTATGATGACGACGATGAGCAGCTATAAGCAAAAGGGATACATCAGACGTTTGGAGAATAGTGAGTTGGTGTCCACCGACATAACGTGGTATCTTCCTATCTTTACAGTAACGAATCCCAATAAGAAGAAGACGCGCTTAGTATGGGACGCAGCGGCCAAAAGCAAAGGCACGGCGTTGAATGACTGCCTCCTGAAGGGTCCTGATAATCTAGCGTCACTAATGGGCGTTCTTGTACGCTTCAGAGAGCGTCTAGTTGCTGTTTCAGGAGATATACGTGAGATGTTTCATCAGGTCAAGGTCCGCCCAGAGGATCAAGAAGCACAGAAATTCCTCTGGCGGGATGGAGACTCATCACGCCCACCTGACACGTACGTCATGCAGGTTATGACGTTTGGAGCATCCTGTTCGCCAGCTCTTGCGAACTTTATCAAGAATCGCAATGCGAAAAGATACGAATCCGAGTATCCGGATGCCGTAAATGCGATTTTTGGCAATACGTACGTGGATGACTGGCTGCAATCCGACGACACAGAAGAGCAGATGATCGAGTTAGCAAGAACAGTAAAGTGGATTCATGCTAACGGCGGCTTCGATATGCGGCACTGGACATCCAACTCTCAACGAGTTGTCTACGCTCTGGAAGACGACCCTGAGGTTTTAGAGAAGGCCATCACTAACTCTGAGGATATTCAAGAAAAGGTGCTGGGCATGTGGTGGCAGCCTAACCAGGATTGGTTTACGTTCAAGGTCCAAGCAGAGGCGGTGGCAACAGCTCAGTGTGGACAACCAACCAAACGCCGAGTCCTGAGCCTGGTCATGTCTATATTTGATCCGCTCGGACTGTTGGGTTTCTTCATCATACGTGCTAAAATTATTCTGCAAAACATATGGAGGTCTGGTACTGGATGGGACGAGCCACTCAAAAAGGAAGACGAGTCAGACTGGCGTCACTGGCTAGAGTTGACGCCTCAGTTAAATGACGTGCGCATAGCTCGGTGCATGTCCGGAGCGAGCCGCACAACGGAGGTGCAACTGCATACGTTCGTAGACGCAAGTATAAATGCGTATGCCGCCGTCGTATACCTACGAGCCGAAGTGGATGGCCAAGTTTTTTGCAGTCTGGTGGCCTCAAAAACAAGAGTCGCTCCGTTGAAACCCGTATCCATACCACGAATGGAATTGATGGCCGCTGTTTTGGGATTAAGACTAGCTGGATGTATCGAGTCCGAGATGTCGCTGCGCATCGACAAGCGCACATTTTGGACAGATTCAACGGATGTGCTATATTGGATCCGATCAGATGCTCGAAAGTTCTATCAATTCGTAGCATTACGCATAGACGAAATACTGGAAGGATCGTCGGTGGACAGCTGGCGCTGGGTCCCATCAGTACATAATGTTGCAGACGAAGGGTCGAAGTGGGCGAAAGTTCCAGAAATTGACAGCTCGAGCAGATGGTTCAGTGGCCCGTCATTCTTGTACCAGGACCAGTCGCAATGGCCACGCACGGAATTGATCTCAAGCTCTCACGGCGAATCCATCTCATGCCACATCGAAATGAAGTCGGAGAACACTTCACCACTCTCTTACATTTCGCCGGATCCTGAGAGATTCAGCAGAATCGAGCGACTAAGAGCTGCGCAACTGCATGTACTGAACTTCATACGTGCCATTTACAAGAAGTTCTGTGACGGGGATTTAAAGAACCTACTGTCGCTCCGGCGCGTCAACGAGATGGATAACATCTTGATCCGAGTGTGCCAGGAGCAAGAATTTTACGACGAGATTAAATGCCTAAAATCCGGGAGAGGCGTTGTGGATCGTAAAAGTCCGCTCTACAAATGTTCTCCGTATATAGACGAGATGGGCGTTCTCCGGATTAAGGGAAGGATCGACGTAATAGAAGGAGTCGAAGTCAACGTGAAGCGTCCGATAATACTGCCTAGAAGACATCGATTGACGCATCTGATAATAGAGTCCTATCATCGGCGGTACCACCATCTGCATGATGAGATTATGGTAAACGAGCTGCGACAACAATTCTGGATCTGTGGCATGAGGGCCCTGGTAAGAGGAATATCACATGCTTGCCCATTATGCCGTTTGCGGCGTGCCCGTCCGCAGCCACCAGAGATGGGAAATCTACCAGTGGAACGTTTGTCGCCTTACACAGCGCCGTTCACCTTCGCTGGAGTGGACTATTTCGGCCCCATCGACGTCATCGTTGGTCGGCGACGCGAGAAGCGCTGGGGCGTACTATTTACTTGCCTCACTACGCGCGCTGTTCACCTGGACATACCTGCGTCGCTGTCCACAGACTCGTTTATATGCGTGTTGAAAGCGTTTATAGCAAGACGTGGTTGCCCACGCCGCATGATGTCCGACAACGGAACTAACTTCCGAGGCGCAAGCAGAATTTTGAAGGAGCAAGTGAAGCGGATTTCTTCTCAGGAAGTGGAAAGAAAATACCCGCAAATGGAATTCGTATTTATACCACCACGGGCACCGCACATGGGCGGCGCCTGGGAGAGGCTAGTGAGATCTACGAAAGCTGTATTGTATGAAATCTTGCATGAATCTAATTTTGAATTCGAGACCGCTCACGTATATACCGGTTGAGTCTGCTGATGCCGAGGCGCTCACACCAAACCACTTTCTACTGGGCCATTCAAGTGGATTACGCGAGCGCGGCGCCGAAATTCAAAGCGGCGTTAACATGAGTAAAGGATTTCGGATCGCAAGTCAGTTGGCGAATCAATTCTGGAAAAGATGGCTGCGCGAATATCTGCCCACGCTTACTCGTCGCACCAAGTGGTTTAGGCCTCCACCTGAACCGATCGCCATAGATGACATCGTTATTGTGGTAGACGAGAACCACAAGAGAAACAGCTGGCCCAAAGGAGTTGTCCTAGACGTCCACCGATCAACAGATGGTCAAGTTCGAAGCGCAGTGGTGCGCACGATGGAAGGTATATTGACTCGCCCCGCCGTAAAGTTAGCTAAGCTAGACTTAAAAAGTTGGTAATACGCAAAGCAAATCTTTGTGAATTACGTGGTGGGGGATGTTGGCGGGCGAACCAGAAATTTGTATGCCCGATTTCCTACAGGGCTTAACGTAAATTTTGTAAGCGGCAATTCCCCCCTTTTAGTACATGCCGTTAAATTAGAAACGTATATCTCGCTCGCGCCTGCATGCGCATACGATCGCATGCAGACCGCGAGTTTTGTGAAAATTATTGTTCAGTTCTACTTTGTACGTCTGCCCATGTAGAGGCAGCTGAGAACGCTTGGACATAGGAGTGTGTGCGAAACACAAATGTAAGTTACATATAAGAACATGTGAAGAAATATGAAGTTTAATCGAATGAAATAAAGATTTCAGCTCTCTCTTTCCTTTAAGCATTAATTGCTTAGCGACTACCCTGAATATCTGATTGTCTGATTATTTTGGGTGGCGTTGCTATAAGTATTAAGCACACCAAACGGCACGGGTCCGGTGCCAACA
>JAWNNL010000902.1:0-42490 GCA_035045005.1 Liodrosophila aerea | reverse complement strand
TACGATATGTGTGCAAGTGTGCGTGTTCGTTAGCGTGTGTGTGTGCGAAGTAAAGTACAGGGTCTCCTACTGTCGGTTGTAGCTTTCCGAGTTTTTTTGTATGGTTGAGTTTTAACTCTCTACTATAAATAAGATTTTTTTTAGACCCTGTACTTTAAAAAAGTACAAAGGGTCTATTAAGATTGTGCAAGCCCGAAATGTATGTAACAGGCAGAAGGAGGCGTGGCAGACCCCATAAAGTATATATATTCTTGATCAGGACGACGAGCTGAGTCGATGTAGCCATGTCCGTCTGTCCGTCTGTATGAATTTATTAAAGATTTTGCTCGAATCACTCAACCCATGACCAAGCAATTGAAAGGCAACAAGGCTGTCATAGTCGATGACGAGTTCTTAAAAGCTTTCGATTTTTGCTAAACACTACTCTCTAATGACCCAATCCTCCAACATCCTGACCTTACGAAACCATTCACACTAACGACAGACGCAAGTAACTTCGCCCTAGGAGCTGTGTTATCACAAGGAACTCCACATAATGATAAACCAGTTTGTTTCGCTAGCCGGACCTTGACAGACACGGAAACGAACTACTCTACCATTGAAAAAGAGATGTTAGCTCTAATATGGGCGATCCAATATTTCAGACCACACCTCTACGGAAAGAAATTCACTATTATAACTGATCATAAGCCATTAACTTGGCTTATGAGCTTTAAACAACCGAATTTTAAAATTATTTGTTGGTGGCTTCAATTATTAGAATACGACTTTGAGGTCAATTATAAGAAAGGGTCACAAAACGTAATCGCAGACGCCCTCAGTCGAACGAACGCTACTCTTAACCATAACGAAGGACTCCCTACGTCCAAAACAAATTGCCCCCAATCTGATAAACCATTAAATGAATTCAATATCCAACTTTTCTTTAAAATAGATCCAAATACTGGTTGTACTACTCTGACCCTTTTCAAAAAAAAATCAGAAGAGAGTTCTGCAAACCCTCGTTTGAACTCAATGTCGTTGCTTACATACTTAAGCAATCATTGAAACCAAACAAAACATGTGCGATATTCGCCCCTGACCATATTTTTGAATTAATAAGAGAAGCCTACGAAACATATTTTTTTAATTAAAAACACCTTCAAGATAGTAAGATGCATATTTTTCCTCCCCGAAATTACCGACAACTTAGAAACAGAAAAAATCTTAAATAACTACCACTCCAAGAACAACCACAGATGTATTGACGAAACGCTTCTTCACATCAATCGTCAATATTTCTTTCCATACTTGAAGAAAAAATTGTCCCAAATAATCAGGAAATGCGAAATTTGTTTAAATTTAAAATACGATAGGCAGCCACAAAAGAGACTTTACCAAACCCCAGAAACCCCCACAAAACCCATGGACTTAATACATACTGATATTTACACCACTAACAATAATTATAACCTAACCATTATTGACAAATTTTCAAAATTTGCGGCAGCATACCCGATCACAAACCGAAATTGCATAAATGTTATCAAATCTTTGAAACATTTTTGAAAGGATGTTTCCTGGGCTGGGGTAAGATCTCAGTCCCGCCAGGGTCAAATTTACAGAAATATTTATAAATTTTACTGGGACCACCTTAAAACATGGGCGAGCAGTGGCAAACGATGTTAGAGTTTACCACTGAGTTCGGCCATTGACCAGCATCGCCATCGGTGGTAGAATCGCCACGTGAGCCTTTCGGTTCCGAAGCCGGAGTCAGCATCCGTGGCACCAGGGTGTAAACCCAGTCGGTGTCATAGGCGCAACCCCCGGCTCGCTCCCGATCAGCTTCTCGCCAGCCGAACGATGGACTGCTCATTACTGAAGGAATCCCCAGAGGAGAGGGTCGGTGACGGTCTAGGGTAGAACCCTGTTGACTCACCGACCGCACTCCTCACCAGGGGATCGACGGCAGCCCAGGGTGTAACCCAGCAGGCTCGCCGACCGCCCTGTCGGTCTGGGGACCTACGACCATCTGGGGTAGAACCCGGCAGACTCGCTGGCCGCCCCTCCCACAGGAGATCGACGACAGCCCAGGGTGTAACCCAGCAGACTCGCCGACCGCCCCTCCCACAGGAGATCGACGACAACCCAGGGTGTAACCCAGCAGGCTCGCCGACCGCCCTGGGCGGGATCCTTCAGTGGCGACGCCCCACCTGAGCACTGGGCGTCGCTACACTCGTGGCCAATCCGAGAGAGCAGCCCGCAAAGCCAAGGGTATAACCCTGTCGGCTCGCGAACACACTCCGCGGATTAGCCTCGAGTAGGCTTGATGTGGCGAGAAGGCACACTGCGACTCCACCGGCACTGAAAAATACAAAAATCCAAGATAGAAAACACAATCGGCAACTCTCTTTCATTATGTTGGGATTTATTTATATACTATACGGTTGTAATTACGCAGGGGGGGACCCCGCGTGGGTCGAGGGGGGGGTGGGCACCCTATGATCTCGCACCAAATATGTCGCTCGTCCATTGTCGCCGTCGTCAGTAGTAAAGTGGCCTGCACCAGGCCCACTTACCCGCACTCGTCTCTGTGCTCTTTGAGTTGAATACCCGGCACTAAGTTGGCGCCGGCTCGTGGCACTCACTCACACTCGACCACACTCGACAGCTCCGGCGGCACTAAGCGGGCACGTGGGCTTGGCAAAGATGGCGGCGGCACTACGTTGGCGCCGGCCTGCAACGAGTCACTTTTCCTGCTTTGCTTTATCTGCTCCTCCGCTGTCTCTCTCGCCGTCACTGTTCTGCACTGTTGTTTTAATTTCCTGTTGTTGTTGTATTTGTTAATGTTATTCTGTTTCTTTGCTGTCACTGTTGCTTTTATTTTCCACTGTGTTCACCGTTCCTACTGTACTTCGCACTGTCTTTATATATTTTCTCGTTTTCCGCTGTCGACCGTCCAGCTCAAGCGTCACGCACCAAGTGACGCCTGCTCTCGCATCTCGCAACTTCTGCCTCTCTCTCGCGATCATCCTAGTTTTTCCCGCCTCTCGCGTTTTCGCATTAAGTTGGTTGCGCCTCGCTCGTACGCAGGGTTGCAACGGCTCATCTGTGCAGCGTTGTTTTGAATGAATGATTTGAATGCGAGAGCGCGGTCTGCATTAAGTTGGCTGCGCCTCGCTCGCGCGCAGGGTTGCTGCTGATCGCCTGTGCAGCGCTGTTGGGCGACAGTTAGCGCGGGCGATTTGAATGAGGGAGCGCGGTCTGCCTTAAGTTGGCTGCGCCTCGCTCGCGCGCAGGGTTGCTGCTGATCGCCTGTGCAGCGCTGTTGGGCGGGCGATTTGAATGCGGGAGCGCGGTCTACATTAAGTTGGCTGCGCCTCGCTCGCGCGAGTTACCACAACATACCCG
Source organism: Liodrosophila aerea (assembly GCA_035045005.1). Lineage (NCBI taxonomy): Eukaryota > Metazoa > Arthropoda > Insecta > Diptera > Drosophilidae > Liodrosophila > Liodrosophila aerea. Next base: position 39,100 of record JAWNNL010000902.1, on the reverse strand, counting down.
CCCCCGCCGAAACCCCTTCGGACGGCATGGAACTGCTAACGGCAGGGCAACATTGCAACATATATGGGCCAAGCCGTTGCCCTGCAAATGCTGACCCAGCATTGCAACATTCGATGGCACAAAACTGCTGATGGGTGGTCTGCACATACTCAGCATTTATTGTAAACAAAGCGTAGGCGGTCAAGCACTAATACATAAGCCTCTGTATATTAGAATAAGACTTCCTCACTGTTCAATTTGAATTCAATAAAACACTTCAAGCTAACCACCGAACTGAACGGACGCGTTTATTTCTACATCGAGAACATCTCCATCAATTACAATTTCATCATTGACTATCTTTCTCCGCTCCCGAGTTAGATAACTGGCGCAGCCGGACCCAGGAATGGATCTACATTTACTATTAACTCTTATTATTCTGTAAGTTCAGTGCTAATGAAAAAAAAGAAAAAATATATATATATAAATAAAATAAAATAAATATAAAACCATGATCACTGCTTAAAAAAAAAAACAAAGTGTGCGTACAAAGTGAAACGGAATCAATCGCTGATAACCGTAACACAAGTGTGCGTACAAAGTGAAACGGAATCAATCGCTGATAACCGTAACACAAGTGTGCGTACAAAGTGAAACGGAATCAATCGCTGATAACCGTAACACAAGTGTGCGTACAAAGTGAAACGGAATCAATCGCTGATAACCGTAACACAAGTGTGAGTACAAAGTGAAACGAAATCAACCGTTGATAATCGTGACACGAGTACGCATACACAAAAAAAAAAATAATATAAAAATAAAAATGTTTTTGTATATCTTACAGAACACAAACACAACACTAAAACATACAACAATACACTGGAAAATTATATTTAAATAGCACTTATATATTTTATATACGACACATTATATCTATATATATATATATATACAAAACCTAAACAAAAAACAGTCGGACGCAAAGCTACAGTCGGACGCAACCGACAGTAGGAGACCCTGTACTTTGGTTTGCCCTGGGCGTCGGTAACAGCAGCATACTCACATACACATATACATGCACTTATACATACACACAAACACATATACATACAATTATTCGCTCAAATACAAACAATAACCAATACTCATACATACATTCATACTCACAATCAAAAATCACGCATACGCCCTAGTGGCCGCGTACACTGTGGCTTCCCCCTCCCCCACCCAAATGCTCAGTACAGAAAATTGTTTGTCAAATATCTCTGGTGTTTATTATCCGATTGGGTTGCAACTCGCACCAAACATGCAAAGCACCTAAAGCTTTATTCATGCAAAAAAGGAAAACAGTGACTCTAAAACTGTACATGCTGGGAATATTTTTGCGAATTTGAGGGGGAGGGGGATGACTTTTCAAACATTTGAAATAAACTTGACCTGCCTATGTAACACACAAACCAAACAAAAAAAGAATTAAGTCTCTAGCTCTTATAGTTTCCGAGATCTAGGTGTTCATACAGACGGACGGACGGACGGACAGACGGACAGACGGACAGACGGACAGACAGACGGACAGACAGACAGGGCTATATCGACTCAGCTCGTCGTCCTGATCAAGAATATATATACTTTATGGGGTCTGCCACGCCTCCTTCTGCCTGTTACACACAAATGTCATTTGCACAAACCTAATAGACCCTTTGTACTTTTTTAAAGTACAGGGTCTAACAACAAACACTCAAAACCATATATTATACTACACACTACACACTACACATACACCTAATCAATACATAAATTCATAAATAAAAATAATAATATCACAATAGATGTCAAGGAAATTTGGATTCAGAACTTCTAGAACACGAGTAGACTCCCGTAGGACTTCTAGTTTACCAGATATCAGTGAAGAAACGTATACAGCCCCTGTTACTAGAAGTAGACGAATGGATTCTGGAATTGCATCGGGATCAATACCGACCACTGCGTCGGTATCGACACCCAGCACCTCCCTTTCCGCAAGTGGGATTAGCACTATCCAAACTGTTTTAAACCCAACTGATATGCTAGCATTTATTAAAGAATTACCAACTTTCGACGGAAACCCAGGGCAACTACAAAACTTTATTACAAATGTGGAAGAGATTCTAATGCTCATTAGAAACACTGATAAGACCCCATACGGACTTTTACTTTTGAGAGCCATTAGAAACAAGATAGTAGGCAATGCTCACGAGACCCTCATTATGACTAGAACCGAACTTAATTGGGATAGTATCAAGGCAAGCCTAATCCACATCTATGGTAGCAAGAAGAGTGAAGCTATTTTACTTCGCGAACTACAACTTTTCCCCGGCGACAAGTCTCTAGGTAAACTTTTCTATGGTATCACTAGAATAAGAGCCCAACTAATTGACTTACTGAAAAATAATAACTCAGACATTAACATCAATAACTCAAAAAACGAACTCTACGACAGCATCTGTCTAAACACATTCTTGGTAAACCTTCGGGAACCGTTGAGGACCCTTATAAGAGCAAAAAACCCCAAAACTATCGAAGATGCTTATGAACAATGCCGCACAGAACAGAGTTTTTACTGGCAAAACAACGGAGATAATAGGCCCCAACAAACCCAGAATCCGCGATCACAATCCGGTCCACCCCGTAATAACAACAACAACAACTACCCTAACAATAAAAACCCGAGATACCACTATCAGAATAATAATAATTTAAAAAATACCTACACTAACAATAATAGTAACCGCCCACAAACCAATAATAACAACCCTTTTAATCAGACAAAAACACCTACTGGACAACTCCATAACATTAATCAAACACAAGATCAGGCCGAATTGTGTAACATTAATGATACTAGAAATTTTCAAGTGAGTGCCTCAAACAATCCACCGGGTACTTAAGCAGGAAAACACATGGTTCAACCTTACCATTTATTCTGATATATTCCCTCACATCTGAACCTATTAAATTTCTCATTGATACAGGCTCAACCAACTCATATATAGACCCATCGGTAATCACAAGCGAACACCGCTTAATATTAACAAACCCAATTACTGTCCGAACAGCCCTAAGCGAGTATGTTATCCGAGAGAAAATCACAATTCCCCTTCCATCAGAATTTAAAGAAAATATCGAAATAGACCTTCTAATCTTTAATTTTCACCCGCATTTTAAAGGCTTGCTTGGCATGGACATTTTAAGCAAGATTCAAGCTAATATTAACTTAGCTAACCACTGTTTAACAACCTCACAATCCTCTTTAAAAATATCCACCCAAGATAACCCTGTTTCAGAAACATATAAGTTAAGACCTGCGGCTGCCCCACTGGGTAACTCGCCCCACTGGGTAAACTGCAGAGTCAACACAGTTGCAACAAATTGCAACAATGTGCCGATCTGCATATTTTGGCTCTGCCGTTGAAGCGGATATGTCGAAATTGGAGCGAGCGCCGCTGGAGTGAGGAACGACAATAACTGCCGACGCGGCATTTTGAGGCTGCCGCGAGCTGGGTCTGGAAGACTCCAGCTTGTGGTGAGCACGCCAGAAGCTTGCCGGCATTCAACGACGACAATTCCCAACAATTAAGAGACTAATAAAACCGACTCGAACCAAAAACTCAGACTATTTATTGTTTAATGGAATGCTTAAAGGCAGCAGTTAGGTAAAGTATAGTAGGATGACGGTGAATAAAGGGATCACGTAGCCGTGATTCCTTAACTGGCGCCCGAGCAGTATTGACCCAAGTGTGTGTGCAAGTGATGTGAATAAATAATAATAAAACCATAATAATAATAAGCAATTACGCACTGCGGCGATTTGGCCAGAGGTCGAAATTCGCGAGTGTTAAAAACATTGCAAAGAAAAAAAAAAAAAAAAAAAAAAAACACAAAAATATACAATGTGCAGTGGGTACAACAACAATGGTGAAACAAATATGTGCAAAAAGAAATTAGAATAAGAAACAAAAACGACTATGCACTGCGGCGGTTTGCCGACGGCATATCCGCGAGTGTAAAAAACGTCGTTAATGCTGTGATTTTATAAAACCAAAAACAAATACACACTGCGGCGGTTTGCCGACGGCATATCCGCGAGTGCAAAAAATTGTTTAATAATACAATAAGATAACCGCCGCGGCAATTTATTTGCGGGCGTTAAACAAATAAAAAAAAAAAATAAAAACTGGTGTGGGGTAACCTACTAGAAACGCTAAGAGGTGTGGAATGCACCCAAAAAAAGCTGCCTAGTGGGTTGTGTGAGCAAACCGTACCTGAGTAGGCTCATGCCAAAACGGAACAATACGGACCACCGTGCCTCCTGCCAAAAAATAAATAAAAAAACACATGCAAAGAGAAAAAACAAAAATCATGCGAAATAAATAAAAGTAAGAAAAAACACATAATAGCACATAATAACACAATTGTTGTACCACTGTGCACGTTACAAATAATATAATGATTCGAATTAAATAAAAAAGACCACACAAATAGCATCACGCACTGCAACACATTTAAAAAAAAAAAAAAAAAAAAATTTTTTTTTTATTTTTTGTCATCTTTTTTTTTCTCTCTCTCTTTTAATACTTTACCAAGACATAATTAAACTTATTTATTTTTTGTTTCTTCGTTAGAATTTGCGCATTGTAAGGAAAGCCAAAGACCACAATCTTCAGTTTATACCAAGGGTGAGTGAAACGTTATTCTGCCTTATAAAATTAATAAAAAAAGAAATCAAAAGAGTTTTTATATGCAAACTTTTTACATCTGAATTAGCATTCCGAAATCTTCCCTTTTTTAAACTAATAATAAATTTTTTTAAAAAATAAAAAAAAAAAAAAACAAAATATACAGACTTCTATATTTTCTTGCACCTCATTAAGAATAACAATGGATGAGATAAAAGAGACTTTGCAAAAGTTCAATGAATCCTTGAATGCCGTGCTTGTCCAAGTGACAAGTATCAAGGACGACGTTAAGAAGGTTAGTGATAGGGTTGTTGTGTTAGAAGGCGGCCTTGGGGGCCACAATCTCGTAGGGGCCTCCTTTGCCCAACAGTTATGAACTACTTACGTTCATTGCAAATAGACCTCTACTACACTCCGACCCAGAAAAGCGAAGTCAACGGCCAGGTCGAGAGATTTCATTCCACATTCTTGGAAATCTATCGTTGCTTGAAAAGCGAATACCCTACGTTCAAAAACACGGATCTAGTACCGATAGCAGTGGACAGATACAACAATTCTGTCCATTCAGTTATTATGAAAAAACCGGTTGATCTGTTTTTCGATCGTACTTCACGAATCAATTACCAGGGGTTGTCTGACTTCAAACAACAAACCTTGGAAAACGTGAAGGGGCTAATCGAACACAAACAACTCATGGCTAATGCGGGCCACAATAAAACTAGATCGCAGCCTATCGCTTATAAGCAGGGAGACACTGTTTTCATCGCCAACAAACAGATAAAGACAAAAGAAAAACCGCGATTTAGGGCTGAAGAGGTGCAAGAAGATAGGAGGGTGACTGTCAAAACTAGGTCGGGAAAAATTTTCCACAAATCAGATTTAAGAAGTTAATAAAAAATTTCAATATAATAACTTTTTATTCTTATAAAGAAAAAGGCAAAAATGGCGTTTCATTCGCTTGTTTATTAGAAACGAAAACAAAAAAAAATAAAAAAAAAAAACAAAATAATACACTACACTTACACTATATCTAATTTTCTAAAATATAATCATTGAGTTACACATACACTATAAGACACGAACACACATGACTCAGGACGATTTAACGATACCCTCGAACTTATCTCTCCCCCGACGCCGCAAGCATCGCATTGTACCATAATGTGAGCGCCACACACGTTTTCCAGTACAACGGACCGATAGTCCCTCTCCAACGAGGCGCTGTTTGGAGAATTAATGGGTTTTTCAAACTTGTTCACATCATCGACTTGAGCAAGTTGCAGCAGATGGCTCAGCTAATGAAGGACGAGACTGCCAGCATGTCCGACCGGAGGATCGCGATCTTGGTAGAACACTACCTGAGAGAGGCAACGGAGGGGATCGGCCGGATGACGAGCACACCATTGCGCAAACAGCGTTCCATAGATTGGCTGGGATCAGCGTGGAAGTGGATAGCCGGATCACCGGACGCAGCAGACTGGAATTCCATCCTCAATTCACAAGAAGTCTTCGCGAAGAACAACGACCAGCAAATCAGGATAAATACCAGGCTCTTCGACGCGGCGCACGACTCAATCCAACAGCTAAATAATGTCGTAACAAGGATTAACGCGTTGGATGGAGACCTGCACTCAGCCACCGCAATGCTACACAAAGCCATCATTTTGGCTGGCCAAGTCGCAGAAATCACACGAGCCTGCCAATTGGCCAAAACGGGGGTGACGAACTCCAATCTCCTGGATCACGGAGAAATCGAGTCGATTTTGAGAGAAATCGACAACCTGCCTTATCAGAACGCAATAGAGGCGGTAGAGTTCTCGCAACCATCAGTGTTGACGAACGGAACCTGGTTGTTGTATGTCTTGTCACTACCTAAAGTAATTGACAAGAAATATCGTCTTATGTTTCTTTACCCGACGATCGCGGAAGGGAAACAGGTGGTTCTGGAACACAATAAACTGGCTATGGACACCGAAGAGACTTACGCTGTTCTGGGCAACTGCCTTTCAATTGGCAATACTACCGTTTGCCCAGAGAGGGATTTGCTGAAACTAAAGGAGGAAAGCTGCATTCCCCGGCTGATGAAAGGCGGACAAGCTTCGTGTGCCTACCTAAGGAATGATCATGAAACCATCGATCTCATTGACGACGGGACCATCTTCTTGACGAATTTCAACGGAACGGTGGTAACATCCGAGAAACAGTATCATCTGGTTGGCTCTTTCATCGTGCAATACGACAACGAGACGGTCACGATTAGAGGCCGAAACTATTCCAGCTACTCGGCAAGCCACCTTATGGCGATGCCAGCCGTACTAACCCATGTGACGGCCACTAACTACCGTTTGTCCTTGGACTACGTGCATGACATCGGCCTGCGAAACCTACGGGTGATGTCCGGCATCACCGGGAAACTTTTCTTGTCTTTTTTCACAGAAGCAGTAGTTGCATTGGTCGCGCTCATCCTAATATACGTCTTGTGGAGGAAGCTGACGTCGACGAAAGGAATTCCGGAGCTCAACGATATCGCCGGCGACCCAGAGCCATCCAAGGCTCATTGATCTGCGGGACGCAGATTTTTAAAGGGGGAGGAGTTAAGACCTGCGGCTGCCCCACTGGGTAACTCGCCCCACTGGGTAAACTGCAGAGTCAACACAGTTGCAACAAATTGCAACAATGTGCCGATCTGCATATTTTGGCTCTGCCGTTGAAGCGGATATGTCGAAATTGGAGCGAGCGCCGCTGGAGTGAGGAACGACAATAACTGCCGACGCGGCATTTTGAGGCTGCCGCGAGCTGGGTCTGGAAGACTCCAGCTTGTGGTGAGCACGCCAGAAGCTTGCCGGCATTCAACGACGACAATTCCCAACAATTAAGAGACTAATAAAACCGACTCGAACCAAAAACTCAGACTATTTATTGTTTAATGGAATGCTTAAAGGCAGCAGTTAGGTAAAGTATAGTAGGATGACGGTGAATAAAGGGATCACGTAGCCGTGATTCCTTAACTTATACTATACCAGCTTTATCCAAACTAATTATTCCCATCCCCGTAACTACTAAACAAGGAGACTTCTATTGCCAACAAAAATTATGCATAAACAAATTATACATAAATGAAGGCATATATAACTCTTCCAATGGTATAGCGAAAGTTGAGGTAGTCAACGAGTCCTTCGAGGACCAAGAATTGTGTTTGGACCAACCACTCACCACAAACCCTTACATGACGGATGAACACATAGAAATATTCAATATAGAAGCCGAACCTTATAATACTGACTATAAGTCTGAAAATACAGACAAAATAAAAACTAACGACCTTAATTCGGAAGAAAAAATAGCCTTACTTAACCTCTGCAACAAATATACCGACTTATTCTACAACGACGATAAAAAACTAACTTTCACTAATGACATTAAACATTTCATCCCTACAACAGATAACACCCCAGTCTACGCAAAATCTTATCGATACCCATATGCCCTAAAACAGGAAGTAAAAAACCAAATAGAATCAATGCTCAAGCAAAACATAATAAAAACTAGTTACTCCCCTTGGAGCGCCCCTGTTTGGGTGGTGCCCAAAAAATCAGACTCCCCCTTAAATAAAAAATGGAGACTTGTTATAGACTATAGGAAACTCAATGAGAAAACAATTTCCGATCGCTACCCAATCCCGAATATTAACGACGTTCTTGACCAACTTGGAAAAGCCACTTATTTTTCAACCCTTGACCTTGCCAGCGGGTTCCACCAAATTGAAATGAATAAAGAAGATAGGGCCAAAACAGCGTTCACTGTAGAAGGCGGCCATTTCGAATTTATTCGCATGCCTTTCGGTTTAAAAAACGCCCCAGCAACTTTCCAGAGGGTTATGGATAATGTACTAAGAGAACACATAGGTTCCATGTGCCTTGTCTACCTTGATGATATCATTATATTCTCCCCATCCTTACAACAACATTTAGCAGATATAAAAACAGTCTTCGACAAATTAAGAGCCGCAAACTTTAAAATACAAATCACAAAATCAGACTTTTTAAGAAAGGAAGTAAATTTCCTAGGACATATAGTGACTCAGGACGGGGTGAAACCAAACCCAGATAAAATAGAATCTATTAAAAAATTCCCCCTTCCTAAGAACAGAAAGGAAATTAAGTCCTTTATCGGCCTTCTTGGTTACTACCGTAAATTCATAAAAGACTTCGCTAAAATAACCAAACCCCTAACTGTACAATTGAAAGGAAAAAAAACAAGGAACAATAGGTAAAGAATTTACTGAAGCCTTCGAATTTTGTAAAACATTACTATGTAATGACCCAATTTTGATATATCCCAACTTCAATGAACCTTTCATTCTAACCACTGATGCAAGTAATTATGCTATTGGCGCTGTACTGTCCCAGGGAACAATAAGTAACGATAAACCAGTATCATTCGCTAGCCGCACGTTGTCCGATGAAGAGGTCAGATTTTCAGCTACAGAAAAAGAAATGTTAGCAGCCTATTGGGCAGTTAAACATTTTAGACCCTACTTATTTGGAAAAAAATTTACTTTAATATCAGATCATAAACCATTAACCTGGAATACTGGACCGTTCTCAACAAACGACAAAGTAACCAGATGGAAATTACAATTATTGGAATATGAATATCAGTTTATTTATAAAAAAGGCTCCCAAAACGTCATTGCAGATGCATTAAGCCGAATACCACCCCAGGCAGACATTAATATTAACGATGCAACCCCGAATAACAGTACACCCCCAGACACTATCCCAACAGCAGAAAAAGCATTGAACGACTTTAATTTACAACTTATTCTAACAGAAGGGTCCCCAATCGCCAACACAGTAACTGTCCCCTTTAAGAACAAATTAAGACGAAAGATAATAGAAGCAGAATTTAAAACAGACAACATACTTAACATACTTAAACTAGTACTGAAACCCAACAAGACATGCGCTATCTATACTTCCGATAAAATTTTTAAACTTATTCAGGAAGTCTACTCTAACAATTTTTCCAACAGAACTAAACTTCTTAGATGTACGGAACTCCTTACTGACATAAGCGGCCCTGTCGAACAAGAAAAGACAATTAACGACTATCACCTTAACAACAACCATAGGGGCATAGATGAAACTTTTCATAAACTCAAAAGAACTATATATTTTCCGTACATGAAAAGCAAAATTGCCCAAATAATTAAAAATTGTCAAGAGTGCAAAACTCTCAAATACGATAGAAAGCCTCAGAAACTAACCTTTCAAGTCCCAGAGACCCCGTCCAAACCTATGGAAATAATCCATATGGACATCTATACCATTAATAACAACTATAACCTTACAATAATAGACAAGTTTTCAAAATTCGCGTGTGCATATCCTATATCAAATAGGAATTGCATAAGCGTATTAAATTCATTAAAACACTTCATAAGCCTATTCGGCATCCCAACAAAAATTGTTTATGACCAGGGGGCAGAATTCTCAAGTAACCTTTTTAAAGATTTTTGCAATCAGTACAAAATACACTGTCATTGCACCTCCTTCCAACAATCCTCAAGTAATGCCCCTGTAGAACGCTTACATTCTACATTAACAGAGATATACAGAATAATCTTAGACGCAAAGAAGAAAAATAAACAGGCATGCACACACGAAGAAACATTATCCGAAACTATCCTTACATATAACAACGCTATACATTCCAGTACTAAATATACCCCATTCGAAATATTTACAGGACGTACGCACATTTTTGACCAAACCATAGAATGTAATACTGAACATGAATACCTTGAAAAACTTAATAACTTTCAATTAAAACTATACCCAGAAATAAAAGAAGCCTATATCATTAAAACCTACAAAACTATTAGTCATATTGTCAATATGACAGAATATAAGGCATGTATTCATAAATTGCACAGAACAATAGATTTCCTACAGGTCGATAATACCTTTTCCGATTCCGTCAACATATTAAAATCTAAACTAGAACACTTACAAGATAGAGTAGATTCCTTCCTACCACACCCAAGATTAAAGAGAGGATTAGTAAACGGGCTTGGAAGTTTAATAAAAATTGTTACAGGAAATATGGACAGCAATGATCAAAAATTAATTGACAAAGAACTAGAGGCACTAAAAGAAAATACGTCATCTTTAACAAAAAATTACAGCGAACAAATTCTTTTTAATAATGAAGTCATACTTAGATTCAAAAATATAACCGACCATATAAACAGGGAACAAGAAACAATAACGAATTTCCTTGATAATGCCCGTAATACCATTTATAAACAATTCTCTCAAGAAGCTGACCAAATACGCACACTACAATATATGAATAGGATAGGATATAATATAGATATTTTGGCAGGTCACTTGGACAATTTAGCAGAAAGCATGCTCTTAGCTAAATTAAAAATACTTCCTAAATTTATTCTAAATCAGAACGAAATAATCAAAATTAAAGACATCTTTTTAAAACAAAATATAATAACTAATTCTGAAGAACACTTATACAATCTATTAAAACTAGAAACCATAAGTAACAACAATAATATCATTTTTAAAATACAAATACCAATTTTTGATCCACAAAAATACACTATTGCTCGAATAATACCCTTACCATTAAATAAAACAGAATATGTAATAACACCTAAATACATTGCCTATAATAAAAAGAGCATACATTGTTTCGAAAAAGAATGTTTAAAAATAGATAATAAGTTTTATTGTAATGACCCCTACACACATAATTTTAATAATCAATGCTTGAGTAACCTGTTACAAGAAAAAATCAGTTCCTGTGATGTAAAAGAAACTGGCGATGTAACTAATATTTTTGAACCCGAAAAAGGCGTCATTTTTATATTTAACGCCAATAACTTAACAATAAACTCTACTTACCAAACACCAATCTACATAACAGGCTCTGCAATAATAAAATACGCAAATTGTTCAGTCATAATAAATAACATAATTTATGATAATACCTTTACTATTGACGAAGAACACCCAGATATATTTTTACCATCTATAAACAAACTAATTAAAAATAATACTATCGAAGTCTTAAGTCTCCAGAGGCTTCATCTAAACGCATTGAGATCCATACAACAGTCTTCATACTTCGCTCAAACAACATCACGTCATACTGCAACAATATACGTCTCCATATGCGGCATACTGATCGCAATACTCGTGATATGGAAATATAGAAACCCTCAGACAATAATCTACACACCATCTCAACACGACATACCCATCACCACCCCGACCATAACAATTCCATCATTATGGCCTTCACTTCATTCTGGGGAGGGAGGAGTTACCACAACATACCCGCCCCCGCCGAAACCCCTTCGGACGGCATGGAACTGCTAACGGCAGGGCAACATTGCAACATATATGGGCCAAGCCGTTGCCCTGCAAATGCTGACCCAGCATTGCAACATTCGATGGCACAAAACTGCTGATGGGTGGTCTGCACATACTCAGCATTTATTGTAAACAAAGCGTAGGCGGTCAAGCACTAATACATAAGCCTCTGTATATTAGAATAAGACTTCCTCACTGTTCAATTTGAATTCAATAAAACACTTCAAGCTAACCACCGAACTGAACGGACGCGTTTATTTCTACATCGAGAACATCTCCATCAATTACAATTTCATCATTGACTATCTTTCTCCGCTCCCGAGTTAGATAACTCTCGCGCTGCTCCGCCCTTACCTAATGCAGGGAATTGAATCTTGAATATCTCCGGTGTTTATTATCCGATTGAGCCACAATTCACAGCACGGATAAAGATTATCATAAGAATTTCGTATGCCAAAACACAAGTTTGTATCTTTAAAATTGTGGGCGTGGCAGTTTTTCGCGGTTTTTGGGGGAGGGGGGGAGGTATCAAAAATCTAAAACAAACTTGATCTGCTTGCGCTATAGGGGCATCTAACTGCCAAATATGATGTCTCTAGCTCTTACAGTTTCCGAGATCTAGGTGTTCATACGGACAGACAGACAGACGGACAGACAGACGGACAGACGGACATGGCTAGATCGACTCAGCTCGTCGTCCTGATCAAGAATATATATACTTTATGGGGTCTGCCACGCCTCCTTCTGCCTGTTACATACATTTCGGACTTGCACAATCTTAATAGACCCTTTTGTACTTTTTTAAAGTACAGGGTCTAAAAAAAATAAAAAATGTGCAAAAAATAAATAAAATAAAACAAAACAGTGCAACAGCTAAAACTAAAATAATAATAATAGAAATGTGCAAAAGCTATGTAGTGCAACAGAACTAAAAATGTGAAACAATTAAAAATGTTTGTTGGTGTCACCTCACAGTGCCAGTGTGAATAATTAAAACGAAACAAATACGCACTGCGGCGGTTTGCCGACGGCATATCCGCGAGTGTTATAATTTTGTTTCGATAAATGAAATAAGAGATAACCACCGCGGCAATTTATTTGCGGGTGGCAAAAATTATAAAACTAATATACAAAATAAAAAAAAAGGTGTGTGGCAGTCTGCTAGAAACGCTAAGAGGTGTGGAATGCACCCAAAAAAAGCTGCCTAGTGGATTGTGTGTGCAACCGTACCTTAGTAGGCTTAAGCCAAAAGGGAACAATACGGACCACCGCGCCCAGTGCCGAAAAATAAAAGAATTCACAACAGACACATAGTGACACTAACACAAAAAAGTTACAAAAGAAAAAATTAAAGTTAATAGCTGCACAAGAATAAAAATAATGATAAACTAAAAACGAAACAAAAAGCTGTTTGCACAAATAAGCACATATAACAATTTTTTAATTTAACCCAATTTTTTTTTAAATACAAATATTAAAATACTTAAACACCTTTTTTCCTTCTTCTCAGCATTCTTTACCTACTCAAACATACACTATATACTTTGACCAACATAAAGGGTGAGTGAAGCGTTATTATTGTTTATTGTTTTAAAGAATCCTTCCGAGTTAATACTTTACCTATAAAAATATTTTCAAGTTTTTTCTGTCCGTACGTGTGATTGCAATTCGTTAGTCAATAAAAACATTGGTTACAAAACAAAAAAATTTTTTTTTCATCACTTTGCACCTTTTTTTTTTGTTTGTAATAAAAAAATATAATAAAAATGGAGGAGATTAAGGAAACTTTGAACAAATTTAATGACTCTTTAAAAACTCTGATCACTCAAGTGGCCAGTACCAAGGACGATTTGAAGAAAGTTAGCGACAGGTTAGACGTTTTAGAGGGCAATCTTGAGGGCCGCAATTCCGTTGCGGTAGCGTTACCTCCTTTAGCTCGCGCTCGCAACGAGTACGAGTTGAAGGCGGCTGCAACTCTCCCAGATTGCGTGAAAGAGTTGCAAGTCTTCGAAGGGCAGTCCGAGAATTATGTCTCATGGGTCAGCAGGGCTCAATCGATTTTGAATGACTATGAAGTCATTAGAACCAAACCACTATACCGGTCCATAATTCTGCACATTAGACAGAAAATACGAGGTAATGCAGATATGGCGTTAGTGGCATATAATGTACAGGACGATGACTGGCAGGACATTAAACGTGTCCTTGCCCTCCATTACGCGGACAAAAGGGACATACGAACTTTGGAACAACAGTTAAATCGGATGAGTCAGGGGGACAGGACTTTAGAGGAGTTTTATATGGAGGTGAATAATCATTTCACTCTAATCTTAAACAATCTGAAGAACGGGAATCGTGCTCCTGAAGCGGTCAGCGCTTTAGTGGAAATGTATAGAGACAAAGCGTTGGACACGTTTATCCACGGCGTAAATGGGGATAGCTCAAAGTTGCTCGTTGTCCGCAACCCCCGAAGTTTGCCAGAAGCGTACTCTTTCTGCACGGAGTTGCAAAACGTCGTTTCTAGGGGAAACTCACGCTCACTTTTTAATACTAGCAGGTTCGCACAGCCAGCTCAATTTTACCAACCCGTAAATGCAAATAGGTTCTCGGGTACATTTCAACCCAGACCACCGATGAGGCCTGCCTATAGCCCACCCTCGGGCAGAAATTTTTACAATCAAAACAGATTCAATAGCCCACGACCGGCTATTAAACCAGAACCAAACCTGTCAGGGCAATCTTATCGTACCGGTTTCTGCGGTCGTTAAGGCCAATTTTTCAAACCTATCGGTAACAACACAGTTCTAACTTTTTTTGTCCTCCCCGGTTTACGTTCTTTCGACGGGATCATCGGCGACGACACTGTAGCATACACATATATCGAGTACACACTGTACCGTATATAAACTAAAACACATTGTAACACTTTGTTGCAATGTTTACGTAAACACATCGACCCAAGCATATTTCAAGTGCATTGTAATATGATCGCACATATAAGCCTGAGAATGTCATAAGTGCAGCGTCGGCATATTTCATAAGCCGACGGCACATGTTAACCATGCTCTCTCGCGCTCACGCTGTCACCAGCGTTGAGTATATAAGATATACATAAGATATACATAAGAGAGAGCCGCTGCGCTGCCGACGCAGCCATGCGGCCGTAGATATAAGAACTTATGTATTAGGCTAAGCGCACCGAAAACCAAACTCAATAAAACACTCTGAATCTAAACTTAAACCGGCACTGACGTGCCTTGTTCTTATTATAAATATACCGATTCATTACTCCTATAACATGGCGACCGTGACACTGGTCCTGGAGGACCTGGACTAGAGGAACAGGAGTCAGCAGCAGCAAGAAGCGGGCACAGCATCAACAGCAGCTAGCAGCGGGCACAGCAGCAGCGGGAATCAGCAAAAAAAAAAAACGCAGTGAGTAGTGTGTGATGTGATGAAAAAAAGAAGTGGTGTGGTAAAAAGATTGAAGGCCAGAAAGGCCGAAATATTAAAGTTGCTAAATAGCAACGAAACAAGTTGGCACAACTCGGTAAAATTACATGCCGAAGTTGAGCACATAAAAAACTTGCTCATCAATAGAAAAAACCAAACCACAGCCACGCACACATCCACCTACCCTGTGCAAAATATTTCAAAAGTAATAATCCGACAACCACCAACAGCTAAAGTGCAAATAGAGAAGCTGCGGAGGACATGCCCTAACGACTGCGAGGGACCACTGTATTCGCCCCACTGCGAATATACATGCGCAGCTTGCAGAGCTACGCAACCCGAAGAAGGACCAGCCTGTGCAGCCAGCACCGGCGCCCCATCAAAGAAGAAGAAGCCTGTGCAGCCAGCACCGGCACCGTCTGGCGCACCAAGCCGGACCAAGGAAAAGTGAACCGACAGCGCAACCAAGTGCGCATAATTTTTTTTATCAAGTGCACTGCGATGCATATTTTTTCATTTTATTCTTAAAAACAATATGACAAAATCCAGCGACATAAAAGTTGCCTGATTAGAGTATGGCCTGAAAACCATACGCAAAAGTAGGCAGGAATATATGTAAAATTTTTTATGTTCAAAATTTAACTTCAACAACTTAACGTAAAAAAATAAAATGAACAATTTCAATTAATACTAAATAGAAACACAAAAAAATTCTATGCTTTTATTTAAGATTCAACGGTAAAATCATAAAAATTATTTTGAAAAACAAAATTTTTGTTAATGAATAGCATTAGCAAAAATTCAATACAAAAACGAAAAGCATACAATATACAACCAAGATACGTACTAAGAATTCCAACCCCAAAAATGGGTCTAGTAGATACGAAAACAGTGGATTCCACTGCAAATGTAATTAATAAAATTGAAACACAAGACGTATCTATAATAACAACGTTACTGATAGTAATAGTAATAATATTGATCGCCAACTTACTTTTTAAAGTATACAAAGTACACAATAAGTGCATAAAAAAGAAATATATGAGCAAGGCGAACGATCTTGATAAGATATAAATATTATGATGTTTTAAAGCTTATGCTAAAAAAAAAAAAATTTTTATACAATTACAATCAGTAACGATGTACAATAAATATACATGTAAGAATTGAATTATACAATACACACACATAAATTTATACCATTAGTCTCACCTTTTGACAATTTTTTCACACCTTGCAATTGCACGAAAGACCAATGCAATGCAAAAATATTACAAATTTAAAATAAAATAAATAAAAAAAAAAATATAGAATAAATCATTTATTACAATATATATATATATATATATATATAGAGATCGATGATTAAATAAAAAAAAAAAGAAAATACAAATATCTTTTGAAATTTAACATGTTATACATTTTTAGTCCCTTATTGTTTTTGATATAACCACAAAGGGCATAGTTTTAAATACGCTACCATAACTTTTCCATTAAAGAAGTACATACAGAACATTCAGTTTAGGACGAAAGTAACGTCATAATGGTAAAACTTCACAAATAAAAACTATGGAATGGAGCGAATTAGCGGGAAAAATAAATAATTTCAAAGACAATTTCGAAAAATCATATAAGTGTGTTAACAGGAATACACCTATAAGAGTCGAAACACTAATTCACCATATAAGAATACTAGTATTAAATTACAATAACATAGTTCAGACTTACTTAAGCAAAGAACAGAGACTAACAGAACAGCATATAGATCAGTGTCAGAAAATAATCAAATCACTTGGGAATAGAATATTAAATATTGGCACAAAGCACAATGTTATTATAAATATCCCAAGAGATTTAAAGTTAATGGCAACTTTTGATTCAGATCAACTAGAAGAACTGAATGAGTCTAAGCCAACACTGAACACTGACACTAATACTGAAGCTGATAGCGACATAGAGCCATTAGAATTAATAGAACCAAACATGGCGAACCAAGTAGCTCTAGATCGAACATATGTAAAAGAGGTATCGTCTACCATACCAGAATTTGATGGTAGAAAACAATCACTTGCTAGATTTTTAACGGCTTTAAGGCTAGCCGAACGTACCAAAGGTACGCAGGAAGACTTAGCCGTAGAAGTCATCAAGTCGAAAATAATAGGTCCATCCTTGTACAAAGTACAAAACGAGACGTCAATTATTGGTATTATAAATAAATTAAATACCAATATCAAAGGCGAATCAACTGACGTTATCAAAGCGAAATTGCTTAATATAAAGCAAAAAGGCAAGTCGGCCTCGCAATATACAGCTGAAATTGACAGTTTGCGTAAGCAACTTGAAGCAGCCTATATTGACGATGGCTTAGACTTTGATAACGCAGAAAAATTTTCGACAAAAGAGACGATAACTGCCATGACAAAGAACTGCGAATACGAAAAACTTCGCATAATACTAGAAGCTGGTAATTTCAGCAATTTCAATGACGCTATGGGTAAATATATCCAATGCAGCACTGAAATGACTGGAAGCCCAAGTTCAATACTGTACTATAAAGGCAGAAGTGATCGTGGAAATTACACCAGTAACTACCAAAGAGGTAGAGGCAATAGCCGAGGTACTGGTAATTTCCACTACAACAATAATGCCAGTAATAGAGGTAATTTCAGAGGGAATTACCGAGGTAGCAACCGAGGTAGAAACAATTCTAACCGAGGAGGCAACCGAAATCAAAACAGTAATTACAGAGGCAATGTCCGAGTAACTCAAGGTAACTCGGGAAACCAGCAAAACCCTTCAGACATTCAGAGCCAATAAACAGCTCAATAAAAACCATCAACCTCAACCTCAGCATTTTTATAAAAGTCAACAACGAAAAAACAGGTAAAACATTTACACTGTTAGTAGACACTGGCGCAGATATATCTATATTAAAGGAAAATATAGATATATTTGACAACATAAACGAAACAATAACAACCCAAATATCGGGTATTGGCGAAGGTACAATTTTTTCAAAAGGCCAAGCCTTTCTGGAACTCGCTACGGGTAAATACATAATTCCACACGACTTCCATTTAGTCGACGAAAGTTTCCCAATACCTAGTGATGGCATACTAGGTATGGACTTCATAAAAACCTATAATTGCCAATTAGATTTCACTCAAAGTGGCGACTCACTAATTCTTCGTCCGAATAATTTAAATTATCCAATCAAATTACAAATATTTCATACTAGTGACAATAATGCCACAGTTCTCCCCGCTCGATCCGAAGTTATCCGTGAAATACAAATCCCTTCAATAAAAAATCAAATATTGATATTAAATCAAGAAATTGATGAAGGAATTTATATTGCAAATACCATTTCAAGTCACAAGAACACTTATGTCCGAATTTTAAACACAACTTACACAAATAAGATTGTAAATTTAAACAAAATAAAATACGAAACTCTTAGTAATTATGAGATAATAAAAGAAAATAACGAAGAAAGAGATAGCTTCGTTATGAAAAAATTAAGTAAAAACTTTCCGCCTTTATTTAAAAAACAACTAAAAGATTTATGTACCAGATACACAGATATATTCGGACTAGAAACCGAAGCGATATCCACTAACAACTTTTATAAACAAAGCCTGAGATTGAAGGATGATGAACCCGTATATATTAAGAACTATAGAAATCCTCAAAGTCAAGTTAAAGAAATTCAAGCTCAAGTACAGAAATTAATAGACGACAAAATAGTCGAACCATCTGTATCAGAATATAATAGCCCACTTTTACTAGTACCAAAGAAGTCCCTTCCGGACTCAGATAAGAAAAAATGGCGATTAGTAATTGACTATCGTCAAATTAATAAAAAACTACTCTCAGATAAATTTCCACTCCCTAGAATTGATGATATATTAGATCAATTAGGAAGAGCTAAATATTTTTCATGTCTAGACTTAATGTCGGGTTTTCACCAAATTGAACTCGAAAAAAGCTCTAGAAACATAACGTCATTTTCAACGAGCAATGGCTCGTATCGCTTCACGCGATTACCATTTGGCCTGAAAATAGCCCCTAACTCTTTTCAAAGAATGATGACAATAGCATTTTCTGGTCTGGAACCATCACAAGCATTTCTTTATATGGATGATTTAATAGTAATCGGTTGTTCCGAGAAGCATATGGTCAAAAACTTAACTGATGTTTTCGACAAATGTAGGAAATACAACCTGAAACTACATCCGGAAAAATGTTCATTTTTCATGCATGAAGTCACATTTTTGGGACACAAATGCACAGATAAAGGAATCTTGCCAGACGACAAAAAATACGATGTCATACAGAATTACCCAGTCCCACACGATGCGGACAGCGCTAGACGATTCGTAGCATTTTGTAATTATTATAGACGTTTTATAAAAAACTTTGCCGATTATTCACGTCATTTAACTAGATTATGTAAAAAAGACGTTAAGTTCGAATGGACATCTGAATGCCAGAATGCCTTCGATCATCTCAAAACGGCACTTATGAATCCAACCTTGTTACAGTATCCAGATTTTAGCAAAGAATTTTGCATAATAACAGATGCAAGTAAGCAAGCGTGTGGAGCGGTTTTAACTCAAAACCATAATGGACTCCAACTTCCAATTGCATATGCATCAAGATCCTTCACAAAAGGAGAAAGTAACAAGAGTACAACCGAGCAGGAATTAGCTGCTATCCATTGGGCAATAACACATTTTCGACCATATATTTATGGCAATCATTTTACAGTAAAAACAGATCATAGACCGCTAACTTATCTATTTTCAATGGTCAATCCCAGCTCCAAATTAACAAGAATGAGACTTGAATTAGAGGAATATAATTTTACGGTAGAATATCTGAAGGGCAAAGATAATTTTGTAGCTGATGCGTTATCAAGAATAACCATAAAACAGCTGCAAGAAATAACTGGATCAATACATAAAGTCACTACAAGATTTCAAAGTAGACAAAATTCCTGCGCAGGAAAAGATCGAAAAGATCAAGTAGAATTGCCAATGCAATCTACAGAAAAAGCTTCTCAGCCCAACGTATACGAAGTTATTAATAACGACGAAGTACGTAAAGTAGTGACCTTGCATATAAAAGATATGCTATGTTTCTTTAAACATGGTAAGAAAATTATAGCAAGAATCGATATTGGTGATATATATACAAATGGAAATATTGATTTAGGCCAACTATTTCCAAGGCTTGAAAAAGAAGCCGGTATATTAAAAATTAACCAATTGAAAATGGCACCGTGGGAAAATATCTTTGATATAATTTCAATAGATAGTTTCAAAAATATGGGCAATAAATTATTGATTTCATTGAGAGTAGCGCTACTCAACCCGGTGACCACATTAACAAATATTAAAGATAAAGAAGCAATATTGTCTACATTCCATGATGATCCAATACAAGGAGGTCACACAGGCATTTCAAAAACCTTGGCCAAGGTCAAAAGACATTACTACTGGAAAGGTATGACTCGGGATATCACTAAGTACATACGGAAATGTCAAAAATGCCAAAAATCAAAAGTGACAAGAAATACTAAAACTCCTTTAACGATAACCGATACACCTGTACACGCTTTTGACAGAGTTATAGTGGATACCATTGGTCCACTGCCAAAATCTGATAAGGGTAATGAGTACGCAGTCACATTAATTTGTGACTTGACTAAATACTTAGTCGCGATACCAATCCCCAACAAAAACGCTAGTACAGTAGCCAAAGCTATATTTGAGAATTTTATTCTGAAGTACGGTCCAATGAAGACGTTCATTACAGACATGGGAACAGAATACAAAAATTCTATAATTCAAGATTTGTGCAAATACTTAAATATCAAAAGTATAACATCTACTGCACATCATCACCAGACAGTTGGAACAGTAGAAAGAAGTCATAGAACTTTTAATGAATACATACGTTCATACATATCAGTAGGCAAAACTGATTGGGACATATGGATTCAATATTTTGTATACTGTTTTAATACAACACCGTCTATGGCACATAATTATTGTCCATACGAATTAATATTTGGTAAAACGAATAATTTACCAAAACACTTCAATAGCATAAATAACATAGAACCAATATATAATATAGATGATTACGCTAAAGAAAGTAAATATAGATTAGAAGTAGCATATAAAAGAGCTAGAATTATGCTAGAACAAAATAAGAAGAAAAATAAAAATATATATGACCAAAAAGTAAACAACATAGATTTAACAGTAGGAGATAAAGTTTTGCTTAGAAATGAAACAGGTCATAAGTTAGAATATAAATACATAGGTCCATTTAAAATAATAGAGATAGGAGAAAGAGATAATATTACGATAGTTAATGACACTAACAAAAAACAAACAGTTCATAAGGATAGATTAAAAAGGTATAACAGTTAAATAATCTAATTTAAAAAAAAAAAAAATATTCAACAAAAACGGTCTGATCAACCAACAAAAATATATATATTAAATAAATATGAAAATAAATATTATATAAAAAAAAAATTTTTCATTTATATAAGTAAATACACTATAGTAATAAATATGAATTAAAAAAAAAAAAAATAAAATAACTCCATTACACTACGTTATTTTTCAAAAGGAGGGAGATGTAGCATACACATATATCGAGTACACACTGTACCGTATATAAACTAAAACACATTGTAACACTTTGTTGCAATGTTTACGTAAACACATCGACCCAAGCATATTTCAAGTGCATTGTAATATGATCGCACATATAAGCCTGAGAATGTCATAAGTGCAGCGTCGGCATATTTCATAAGCCGACGGCACATGTTAACCATGCTCTCTCGCGCTCACGCTGTCACCAGCGTTGAGTATATAAGATATACATAAGATATACATAAGAGAGAGCCGCTGCGCTGCCGACGCAGCCATGCGGCCGTAGATATAAGAACTTATGTATTAGGCTAAGCGCACCGAAAACCAAACTCAATAAAACACTCTGAATCTAAACTTAAACCGGCACTGACGTGCCTTGTTCTTATTATAAATATACCGATTCATTACTCCTATAACAACACACTCAAAGCTTTGAAAGCCCTGATAGACAGGAAAAACGATTGTTTAATCATATCCCCTGGGATTCAAATACCTCTCCTAGCAAGACAGTCAATGAATGTGCACCCTTTAATCAATGTTGAACACCCGAATGACGTAAAACAAACTTTGCAAGCTTTAATCAGCGAGTATTCGAAGATTTTCGAACCTTTGTCGTTTGGGGAAGCAGTAGACACGAATGTAAAGGCCGAAATCCGCACGACCAGCGAAGACCCTGTTTATGTGAAAACTACCCTTACCCAGCTAATATGCGGGGCGAAGTCGAAAGACAGGTTCAGGAACTTCTTAACGAAGGCATCATTAGACCCTCAAAAAGCCCCTATAATTCCCCGGTTTGGTTAGTCCCCAAGAAACCGAAACCCAACGGGGAAAAGCAGTATCGTATGGTCATCGACTTTAAGCGTTTGAATGTGATCACGATATCTGACACATACCCGATTCCGGATATTAACTCCACTTTAGCTAGCCTCGGGGAAGCTAGATATTTCACCACACTTGATCTGACGTCAGGCTTTCATTAGATTCAAATGAAAGAATCTGATACCGCGAAAACCGCATTTTCCACCTTAAACGGGAAATACGAGTTTCTTCGCCTCCCATTCGGGTTGAAGAACGCCCCTGCGATTTTTCAACGAATGATTGACGACGTCTTGAGGCATGTTATGTCTACATCGACGACATAATAGTTTTTAGCAAAGATTACGAGAGTCATTGGGAAAATCTCCGCTTGGTCTTCGACAGTCTGATGAAGGCAAAGCTTCAGGTAAATTTGGAAAAAACCCAATTTTTATCTACAAATGTCGAATTCCTAGGATACGTCATTTCTTCAGACGGTATTAAAGCGGATACTAAAAAGGTAGAGGCTATAACGAAAATGAAGCCCCCTTCCAACGTCAAGGAGTTAAAAAGCTTCCTTGGCATGACCTCGTATTACAGAAAATTCATCCTAGATTATGCTAAGGTGGCCAAACCTTTAACTAATCTGACACGGGGCGAATTCGCTAGAGTAAAAGCCAATCAATCGAAACGTATTCCGATTGAACTCGACGAGGAGGCGCTGCAAGCATTCGATAACTTGAAGACAATTCTTTCGTCTTCCGAAGTGCTGGCATTCCCTAAATTCGACAAACCCTTCCATCTGACAACGGATGCTTCCAATTATGCAATTGGAGCTGTATTGTCCCAAGACGATCAAGGTAAAGACCTACCTATTTCTTACATCTCGCGTTCATTGACCAGGACTGAAGAGAACTACGCCACGAACGAGAAAGAAATGCTCGCAATAGTGTGGGCATTAGACAACCTTCGTTCTTATTTGTATGGCACGGGTTGCATCCGAGTCTATACCGACCATCAGCCACTGACATTTGCTTTGGGGAGTAGGAATTACAATGCGAAGCTCAAACGTTGGAAATCGCGGATAGAGGAATACAATTGAGTGTTAGTTTACAAGCCGGAAAAGTCCAACGTGGTGGCCGATGCACTTTCACGCATCACCACACAAATAAATTTTTTGGACTCTGATGCAGCCACAGTGCACAGTGCGCTCCAAGACGCTTCAGAGTTAATACCACACGTTGAGACGCCCATTAATGTTTATAGAAACCAATTGATATTCGACTCTAATCGGGCGGAGTATACGTGCGAACACCCGCATTTGGGATACGTGAGGCATTTGATTCCGCTCGACGATCAAACAGAACCGAATTTGTTAATTCCTCTGCAAAAGTACCTCAAACCATCGATAATCAATGGGGTCAAAATTCCAGAAAATTTTCTACAAAATTTCCAGGCTTGCTGCTTTGAGAATTTTAAGCTTTATAAAATTCGGATAACGCAGAGGTTAGTCTTGGATTTGTCGGACAAAGAAGAAATCTGCGACGTAATCGAGAGAAAACATCGCAGGGCACATAGAGGCCCAAGGGAAGTACGAATTCAAATTCTAGAAAAATTTTATTTCCCTAGAATGGCAAGTACAATTCGGGCTCAATTGTCTTCTTGTGAATGTTGCAAAACATTTAAATACGATCGGCATCCGAACAAACCAGTACTACAACCGACTCCAATTCCAAATTACCCTTGTGAGATACTTCACATAGACGTTTTTACGTTAGAAAAGAGAATTTACTTGAGTTGCATAGACAAATTCACTAAATTTGCCAAACTTTTCCCACTGGAGTCCAAGTCGGCGGTACATTTGCGAGAGAAGTTGCTCGAAGTCCTTCATTATTTCACAGTACCCAAAATTATGGTGTCCGATAATGAAAGGGGTCTCCTTTGTCCAACTGTTTTAAATTACTTGCGGACATTACAGATTGAACTGTATTACACCCCGACTCAAAAGAGTGAGGTCAATGGCCAGATCGAGAGGTTCCATTCTACCTTTTTGGAAATTTACCGTTGTTTGAAATGCGAATATCCAACTTTCAAGAGTGTTGAGTTGGTCCCAATAGCTGTAGACAGGTACAATAACTCTGTCCATTCAGTTACAAACAAAAAACCGGTAGATATTTTTTTCGATCGCACGTCCAGAATAAACTACCAAGGGTTGTCGGATTTCAAACAACAGACTTTGGAGGACGTGAGAGGCTTAATCGAGCACAAACAGATTTTGGCCAATACAAGCCATAATAAAACTAGGTCGCAGCCTGTTTTTTATGACCAGGGGGATACAGTTTTTGTAGCTAACAAGCAAATTAAGACGAAGGACAAACAAAGATTTAGGCCAGAAGAGGTGCAAGATGATAAAAAAGTTACGATCAGAACTAAATCAGGCAAAGTTTTCCACAAGTCGGACATTAGAAGTTGAAAGAGAAGAATTACGCCCAATAAAAGGAGCTTAATAATAAAAAAGAGCCGGAAGAGTTGATAAACATAGCAATAGCGTTTCACCCATTCAAAAAAAAAAAAAAAAACACACACAAACACAAAATAAAAAATTTTTTTTTACAAACACACAATTTTCCTACACAAATTACACACAATTATACGCTGCGCCGTATTACCCACTAAGAACACACACATTTTTTACACACAGAACACACTACTTGTATTACCAATTAAGACCACACACATACTACACACAATTACACATTATTTGTACTACCCACTAAGAACATATACGAACACACACATTTTTAATCACACAACATAGTTAAGAAATACAATCTAGTATATAATTTCAATTTTTTTATTCATAAGAGCGGTTTTCTCTCAACTGGCGGGAGGAATCCGTATATTTAGGTATGACGCGCCCATCGTTCCACTACAACAAGGATCCATTTGGAGGATCAATGGGGTTTTTAAATTAGTACACATCGTCGATCTGGACAGAATGAGAGGGCTCGTCTCAAACCTGAGTAAAGAGGCCAAGAGGCATCGACAGGATGACAAATGTGCAGACCCGAAGACCACGCGCTATCAACTGGTTAGGAACCGCTTGGAAATGGATAGCTGGGTCACCCGACGCGGCGGACTGGAATGCGATTCTGAACGAGCAAAACCTTGCTGCAGAAAATAGCAACCAGCAGGTTAGGATAAACTCCAAGCTCTTCGATGTCGCACATGACTCTATCCAACAATTAAACGGAGTCATAGCCAGAGTGAATTCAATCGATGGAGACCTGCACACCACTTCGATGATCCTGCACAAAGCCATTATATTGGCCAACCAGGTGGACGAGGTGACAAGGGCTTGCCAGCTGGCCAAGTCGGAAGTCACAAACTCCAAACTATTGGATCACGAGGAAATTGAGTCCATTCTGAGGGAAGTCGACAACTTACCGTACCAAAATGCCGTCGAAGCGGTCGAATTTTCGCGACCATCAGTATTAACCAACGGCACCTTCTTACTCTACGTTTTGGCCCTACCCAAGGTCATAGACCAGAAATATCGATTGATGCACCTTTACCCAACAATCGTAAATGGCAAGCAGGTGGCCTTGAAGTTCGACAGGATCGCAATGAATGCTGATGAAACATACGCTGTCCTGGGAAACTGCCTTTCAATGGGAAACACGACAGTTTGCAACGAGGGAGATCTCCGGAAATTAGACGAGGCAGGTTGCATCCCCCGGTTACTGAAAGGAGGACACGCTGCTTGTAGTCTCATAAAAGGCGACGAGGAAATAGTAAGGCTCGTCGAAGAAGGCACCGTTTTTTTATCTAATTTCAATGGAACGATACGAGCAACCGACAAGGATTATAACCTCACAGGTTCCTTCATCTTGCAATTCGACAACGAGACCATCGCCATTGGGAATCGGATTTATTCCAGTTTCTCAGCCAATCACCTCACGGCTATGCCAGCAGTACTTACTCAATTGACGCCCACAGATTACAAAATATCCTTGGACTACGTACATGGCCTTCACCTACAAAATATACGAATGATGTCAGGAGTAACAGCTAAACTTTTTTTACCTTTCTGTGTGGAGGCAACAACAACACAGTTCTTGGGATTGATTTACCTCCTGTGGAAAAAGATGACTTCAACCAATGGAATTCCCGAGCTTGGTGACATCGCGGCTGGCCTACACTTGGAACCCACCCCTTTCACGCTAAGAAAACAGTGAAAACAGCGGGACGCAGATTTTTAAAGAGGGAGGAGTTAAGGCATGCCATCGTAACAACAGCAGCTGCAGCTCAAGTGCACCGTCAGCAGTAAACCGTAAGCTGAGCATCGAACCGGTCAGCATAAACAAACAGCTCGGGTGGCTTCTGCGATTTGTTATTGTCAAATCGCAACATAGTTGCGGACTCAACAGCGGAAGTCGCCTAACGCTGCCTCAGCAGCTCTGAACTGGAGTAATGAACTACAGCGGCAGCGACGTCAGCGACACACAGCAGCGGCGGCTAGGCGCGATACAGAATAACTTCGATACGGCACTTCAATTTGCACCCCCAACAGCACCAGAGCGTATACCTTAATTGATTAAACATAAGAGCATTATAATTCTAAGGACTTTTATTCTAGGAACCTGGCTGAATTTACAGAGGATGTTCCACATCGACTTAATTAAAAGGTGACCGCGACTCCCGGTCCCCGTAACTTATATCATTAATTAAAGAAAACTCAGATGTCTTTGATAACATCGAGAAAGAAGAAACTATAAATATTCAAGGCATTGGACATGGAGTATTCACGTCCAATGGCTTAGTCCACATTGAGCTACAAACTACAAACAGATAGATATATTATTCCACACAATTTCCATTTAGTTTCCGAAAATTTTGCAATATCATGTGATGGAATAATAGGAGTCGACTTCATAAAAACCTTCAATTGCAAACTAGATTATGAACCAGTAAACAATTGGTTCATATTGAGACCAAATAACTTACAATACCCCATATATTAATATGTACCAATAAAATTCAGTTCTGGTAATAATTTAATACTATTACCAGCAAGATCTGAAGTTGTCCGAAGGTTAGACATAAACTCAACAGAAGATAATGTTTTAATTCCGAATCAGGAAATTACGTCCGGTATTTGTGTTGCAAACACAGTAGCAACAACTAGTAATACATTTCTCCCTTTTCTAAATACAACTAGTACTGACCAATTAGTTGACATAAATAATATCAACTATGAACCTCCTTCGAATTACGAAATAATTCAACCAAAACAAAGCTCAAGAACTAAAGAAGTCATGTCTCAATTAAAGAAAAATTTTCCAATACAATTCAAATCTCAACTCACTGACATATGCTCAAAATATAGTGACATATTCGGACTAGAAACCGAATCAATTACAACAAATAATTTTTACAAACAAAAACTATGACTTAAGGATAAAGAACCAGTGTACATTAAAAAAAAAATTATAGAACACCGCATAGTCAACAAGAAGAAATAAAGAAACAAGTAGATAAACTTATAAAAGACAATATTGTTGAAGAATCTGTATCTGAATATAACAGCCCCCTTTTATTAGTTCCTAAAAAATCACTCCCAGGTTCAAAAGATAAAAAATGGAGACTGGTAATAGACTACCGCCAGATCAATAAAAAATTACTGTCCGATAAATTTCCACTACCGAGGATCGATGACATTCTAGATCAACTAGGTAGAGCTAAATACTTTTCATGCCTTGACCTTATGTCAGGTTTTCATCAAATAGAACTAGAGGAATGGTCAAGAAATATAACGTCATTTTCAACAAATAATGGCTCATACCGCTTCACGCGATTGCCATTTGGTTTAAAAATATCACCAAATTGATTTCAGAGAATGATGACATCATATTTCTTGTCATCTGGAAGTATTCCTTTATCTTGTAAATACTTGTGACCAAGAAATGTCACTTCGTGCATAAAAAATGTGCATTTTTGTGGATGTAATTTAAGGTTTCTTTTTCTACAGAGTTCAAACACGTTAATTAAATTTTTAATTAAATCATCCATATAAAGAAATGCTTGTGCTGGTTCTAGACCTGAGAATGCTATTGTCATCATTCTCTGAAATGAATTTGGTGCTATTTTTAAACCGAATGGCAAACGCGTGAAGCGATATGAGCCATTGTTTGTTGAAAATGACGTTAAATTTCTTGATCTTTCTTCTAATTCTATTTGATGAAAACCTGACATAAGGTCAAGGCATGAAAAGTATTTAGCTCTACCTAGTTGATCGAGAATATCATCGATTCTAGGTAGTGGAAATTTATCGGACAGTAATTTTTTATTAATTTGGCGATAGTTTATTACTAATCTCGATTTTTTATCATCAGAACCTGGAAGTGATTTTTTGGGTACTAACAAAAGGGGGCTATTATATTCAGATACAGACTCTTCAACTATATTATCTTTTATCAGTTTATCTACTTGTTTTTTTATTTCGTCTTGATGACTGTGCGGTGTTCTATAATTTTTAATATACACAGGTTCTTTATCCTTAAGTCTTAGTTTTTGTTTGTAAAAATTGTTTGTTGTGATAGGTTCGGTTTCAAGTGATTTGAGCATATGTCAGTGAGCTGGGATTTAAATTGAATTGGAAAATTTTTCTTCAATTGAGAAATGACTTCTTTTGTTCTTGTATTTTTGTTAGGTTGAATTATTTCATAATTCGAAAGAGGTTCATAGTTGATATTATTTATATCAACTAATTGGTCGGTACTGGTTGTATTCAGTAAACGGACAAATGTATTATTAGATGTTGCTACTGTGTTTGCAACATAAATACCGGATATAATTTCTTGATTGGGTATTAAGACATTCTCTTCTTTCGAGTTTATGTCTAACTTTCGGACAACTTCAGATCGTGCTGGTAATAATATTAAGTTATTACCAGAACTGAGTTTGATTGGTACATGTATCGGGTATTTTAAATTATTTGGTCTAAGTATGAACCAATTGTTTACTGGTTCACAATCTAATTTGCAATTGAAAGTTTTTATGAAATCAACTCCTATTATTCCATCACACGGTATTGAAAAATTTTTGGAGACTAAATGAAAATTGTGTGGAATGATATATTTATCTGTCTTTAGCTCAATTCTGACTAAGCCATTGGACGTGAAAACTCCATGTCCAATGCCTTGAATATTTATTGTTTTGTTTTTCTCGATGTTATCAAAAACATCTGAGTTTTCTTTTATTAATGATATATCTGCTCCTGTATTGAGCAAGAATGTGAGGATGCTATTTGTAAGATTATTTTTGAATGTTACAAACATATTTAGACTAAGGTTTACTGTGTATATTTTATTGCTTAGTTTTGAGTACCTAAAGGTGTCTGGTAGTTTTCCGAACTACCATGTGAGACACGTACATTGGCATTATTATTACCGCGGCCGCGATTTGTATTACCACGACCCCTGTAATTTCCTCTGTACTGGCCTCTTCCTCTATTATTGTTATTGTAGTTATTGTAATTATTATTATTACTATTAGAACGGTTATAGCCGTTATTGTTAAAGTTGGCTCTTCCTCGGTAGCTTCCACGGCTACCTCTATTATTGTTTTGTTGCACAGTATAGTGCAAAACTGTGTTTGCACTACCTGTTTCTTCTGTGCAACTACTTACGAACTTCTCTATAAGTTCGTTCATATTACTGAATTTACCTGCCTTCATGATATATTTAACTTCTTTATTTACGGTATTTTTGATAACCGATTTAGTAGCATCTCTTATGATATACTTAAGTGATTTCTCAGGACATATTCCGTCGTCGATATAGGCTCCTTCTAGTGCCTTTGTCAACTTCGCTACCTCCTGTATGTACTGATTTGCTGTTTTGTTTCTTTGGTTGAGATGATATAATTGAGATAATATTGTATCTACTTCATCTCCCTTGACTTTAAGTTGCAATGTGTTTATTATTGCACTTATTGTTGTTTCGCTAGTTATTAGTTTTCTGGTATGACCTTTTAATTTGGTCTTAATTGTACTAATAACTGCTGCTTCATGTGGACCTTTAAGTGTTTCGAGAACATCAAGTCCATCTATGAAACTTGTTAAATTTTCTGGTTTGCCATCGAAGTCTGGTAATGACATTACGGCAAACTTTATAAAATCTAGCTGTGACATAGCCATGGTTACTCTTTTCTCGTCTACAGACTCTGATTCAGATTCCGATACTTCGGGTAAATTTATTACTGCTTGTATCGTGAGATCTACAAGATCTTCTTCTTTAATTTGATTTTCTGAATCACTTGCGATTTCAGAATCGCTTATAGTTTCTGTGTCTGTACCTTCTTCGACTACTGCTGGTGTGTTCAGTATCGAAGGTATTATTATATCGAGTGAGTATCTGGTTTTAATGCTATGTAGGTTATTTTTTAACCTATTTAAAAATCTTGATACATACGACCAGTGATGAGAATTTAGTTTCTCTCTATTATCGTGTATCAATGAACGTGCTTGATTGAAGCAAGCAACTAGTATCGTTGCGTGTCTGCTTAAAGTCACGTTGGAAACGGTCCTATTTTGTGATAAACACTTATATGATTTATCAAATTTGTATTTGATTTCTACTAACTCAGAATTCAGTGCGTTCCATTCCATTGATGGGAAAATGCTACTGATTCTGATTCAAGTATGAATATGTAAAAAAAAATTTTCAATTTTTGTTTTTATTTTATTTTTGTTTGTATTGTATTGTACTAAATCATTTAAATTTTTTAAATCATTTATTTAAAATTTCTTAAATCTTAAATTTTCTTCAATTCCATATTTATTAGACCCTGTACTTTAAAAAAGTACAAAAGGGTCTATTAAGATTGTGCAAGCCCGAAATGTATGTAACAGGCAGAAGAAGGCGTGGCAGACCCCATAAAGTATATATATTCTTGATCAGGACGACGAGCTGAGTCGATCTAGCCATGTCCGTCTGTCCGTCTGTCTGTCTGTCTGTCCGTCTGTCCGTCTGTATGAACACCTAGATCTCGGAAACTGTAAGAGCTAGAGACATCATATTTGGCAGTTAGATGCCCCTATAGTGCAAGCAGATCAAGTTTGTTTTAGATTTTTTATATCTCCCCCCCCCCCTCCCCCAAAAACCGCGAAAAACTGCCACGCCCACAATTTTAAAGATACAAACTTGTGTTTTTGCATACGATAATCTTATGATAATTTTATCTGTCCTGTGAATTGTGGCTTAATCGGATAATAAGCACCAGAGATATTCTAGATTCAATTCCCTGTACATGGTAAGGGGGGAGCAGCGCGAGCGTATGTGTGGTTGCATGCGACTTTTGCGCTATGTGTGCTTGTGTGAGTGTTAGCGTGTGTGTGTGCAAAGGAAAGTACAGGGTCTCCTACTGTCGGTTGCATCCGACTGTAGCTTTCCGAGTTTTTTTTATTTAATTTTAATTTTTTTTTTTTTTCAATTTTATTATTATTTGCATTAATTTCAAATCAATTTCATTTTTATATTTATTTTATGCAAATCATTTTCTTAAATTTAAATTTTTTTTTTTTTTCAATTTTATTAATTTCAAATCATTTTATTAAAATATTGTTTCTTAAATTTTATCCAGATCATTTGCCTGGCTCTGATATCTTTTCTTGATACATTTATTGTGAGCCTTATACAATTTGTACAATAAACATGCAAGAATGATTATAAATATCATTACTATTAATATAGTAATCAATCTTAAATCAGTGTTATCGACTTCGACTTTGTTTATTACATTAGCAGTCGAGTCCACTGTTTTAACATCAACTATGCCCATATTATATTCTACTGAATATTTACTGATTGAATTTGATTTAAAGGGCATTTAAATTTTAACATTGTAACATTGTGTGTGCAAAATTGTTGTATGTAATTATAATTGTACTTTGTAAATGAAATATTGTGTGTAGATTTTACATATAATCCTGCCTATGTTTTTCGTACAGGTTGTTACACCTTGTACTCTATTGACCTGCAGTAATGGTACTTGCGTGGTCTTTCATATAATTTTTAAATGTGTTTAAATTTTCTGCAGTCGAGGTCATCCTTCAGTCTACTTGGCTGGCTGGTCTTCTGTTGGGGTGCCGGTGCTGGCTTCACAGGCTGGCTGGTCTTCTGCTGGGGTGCCGGTGCTGGCTTCACAGGCTGCTCTTCTTGGTGTGCATGTCATCAAGCACATTGGGGTGTACAAAGGTCCTGTGCAATCCGCTGGGCATTTGGCATGGAACTGGATCTTCTTATCTGTTTGATTTAGCGAATTTTTATTATTTATTTCGCATAAATTTTTTATTCTGAGTGAGTTCTCAGTTGTATCTTTTTGCCGGTTTGATTTAATTTTGATCAACTCTTGCAGTTGATCTAGCTCTTGTGTGAGCTTTACAGACTTATCCCAATTTATTGGTTTTGGGTTGCTGTACAGGAGCCACTTTAGTTTGGCTATCCTTTTCTTTATATAGTTTTGCTTGCCGCCTCTTCTTGATGGGCGCTTAGCAAAAACTATTTTTTCGTCTTTGGCTGTCTGTCTTTGACGGTAATCATCTAACGTGATGCGTATTGACATCAGTTAGTCGGCAAGATACACTGTTAACTCTACTCACTCAGAATAATGCCGCTGTGCCCTTAGCCACAGCGTTGCCGTTGTCTTCCTTCTGGGCCCTGGGACTTCCTTCTGAGATTCGGCTATGTCCTGGGTCTTCCTAGACCCTTGTCACGGTCGCCATGTTGTGTGTGCAAGGTTTTGTTGGTTGATTGATTTAAAATGCAGAGCACGTCAGTGCTGTTTTAATTCAGTTTAGTTTCTGTTCTT
This sequence comes from Liodrosophila aerea, assembly GCA_035045005.1. NCBI lineage: Eukaryota > Metazoa > Arthropoda > Insecta > Diptera > Drosophilidae > Liodrosophila > Liodrosophila aerea. The sequence goes on along the minus strand of JAWNNL010000902.1, from coordinate 5,215 downwards.
TATTTTTAAAATCAAAGAGTTCTCTAAGTCTAAGTACATTGCGCTGCGCTGCCCGCTCAGTCGGCAGCAGCGCGGCTACATTATATATTTCTTATGTATACATATATGCTTAAGTGGTATTGTTAAGAGAGTGAGCATGTGTCACATGTGCATGCACGCTTAGTTTATGTAAGTAGGTAGAGAGTGTTATGCACTTATGTTTGGCATTAGCGGTCAGCGTGAGAACGCTGACTTAGCCCAACTCATAAGTGGGCGATCATATTTCACGCTCACTTGAGTTGGTTTGTTTGTTTATTTTTATTGCAATAATATGTTGCTGCTCTCTGAGTGTTCAGCACAGTGTGCGGTCGCTATATGAGCATGTATAGTGTGCACTCGCTATGTGTGCAACATATGAGCATATTACATCTCCCTCCTTTTGAAAAATAACGTAACTAAGTGAAGTTATTTTATGTAAATAGTTAAAATGTAATAAAATGATTTAAAAATGACATGAATAGATGTACGTGTGTATATCACATACAAATATATAAAGTCTTATTTGGATTCATTTCACATGAAACACAAAAATAAAAGGTTTAGAATTTGACATGTGGAAATACAAATATTAATAAAAATGTTAAGATTGTTTTTTGTTTAAAAATCTCGATATATAAATGATTTGACATTGAATGTAATTAATAAAGTTTTTATATATATTTTTGTATTGAAAATTTTTTTTTTTATATTTGTTTGGTTGATCAGACCTTAATGTTTATGAAATATTTTTAATCTATCTTTATGAACTATTTGTTTTTTGTTCCTATTTCCAGAAATAACTATATTATCTCTATCTTCGATTTTTTTCTACTGTATAGGGTCCTAAGTATGTAGAATCTAGCTTATGACCTGTTTCATTTCTTAACAGTACTTTATCTCCTACTGATAAATCTACGTTTCTAGCGGTTTTATCATAGATTTCCTTATTTTTACGTTTATGTTCTTCTTTTTTTTTTTTTTTTTTTTTATTATACTTTATTTTATTTATTGAATCTTCTCTTAGAGACTAACAACAAGTTATCAAATCTTAATCTAAATACTTAAACAAAAATTAATATATATTAATTGTTTTTATTACGGCCCTAACTATGCTGCTGGGTGGGGAGGTCTTTACGCCGGAGTCGTGTGTGGCTTGTGAAGCTATTTAGTGACCGCGCTAGTCTGTTAGGGTGGGTCTGAAGTTTTACCTGATACTTTGCTTTTACTTTGGCGATTTCATCAGTAACTAATTCAACGTGTAAATCTTTGTGGATATTCTCATTCCGTATGTACCATGGGGCTCCAGTGATAGTTCTTAGTATTTTTGATTGAGCTCTCTGTATGATCTCCAAGTTACTAATACAAGCATTTCCCCATAGCTCTGAACCATATGTCCAAATCGGTTTGAGCACAGCATGATATAATAGTACTTTGTACTCCAATTGCAAAGGTGAACGGTCGTTTATAAGCCAATGTAGGCTACTGGCTTTCAGCTTCAGTAGGGTTCTCTTCGCTTCGATGTGTTTACGCCAAGTAAGCCGTCTGTCCAGGTGAACGCCAAGGTATGTTACTTCCGTTGTTTGTGGAATATTGATGTTGTTGAGAGCCAACGGAGGACAGGTTTGCCTATTAAGGGTAAAGGTGACGTGCTTACACTTCTGCTCATTAACTTTGATGCGCCAGTCTGCTAGCCATTTCTCTAAGATCGACAGATGAGATGATAGGTGTTCAGTTGCCATAATTGGGCACTTGGAGCGACTTAGGATTGCAGTATCGTCCGCAAATGTTGAAATTGTTGTAAGGCTGCTTATTGGTATATCTGCTGTGTATATGATATACAGTGTCGGTCCAAGGACGCTACCCTGGGGTACACCAGCCTCAATTGGACGATATTCGGAGAGAAACTCATTGCATCTTACTGCGAAACTTCTGTGTTGTAGGTATGACTCCAATATTTTACAAATATTCTTTGGAAGTACGAGTTTGATTTTGTGAAGTAGGCCATCCAGCCAGACACGGTCAAATGCTTGTGCGACATCCAGAAAAACAGCAGAGCAATATTCTCGTCTTTCAAATACATTACGAATCTCGGAGGTTATCCTATTTACTTGTTCGATGGTTCCATGTTTTTCGCGAAAACCAAACTGGTGTATCGGGATTGTGCCATTGGTGAGAAGATGTTCTTTAATATGATGCAGCAGTAACTTTTCAAATATCTTTGAAAGACACGGCAGAAGGCTGATTGGTCTGTATGATGATGGTTGAGCCTTGTCCTTTCCAGGTTTGGGGATCATTATGATGACAGATTTTCTCCATTGGTGAGGATAATGAGCCAATTTCATCATGCAGTTGAAAATTTTGGCTAGGACATGTACAGCACAGGTCGGCAATTCAAAGATCATCTTAGGAGAAATGAGGTCGTGGCCCGGAGCTTTGTTCAGCTTTGAGGCTTGGTCTTTAATGGCTCTTGAGACATCTCCTGCTTGAATTATGATAGGCATAGTGGCTTTATAGGTGTAACTTGATGGCAGAGCAAAACTATTGCTTGCTGGATGTGGTTTGAAGACTTTTTCCAGATGTTCGGCGAATGTATTTGCCTTCTCTTTGTCACTACGTGCCCACTCTCCTGTTTGTGTGTGCAACGGTGATTCACACTCGGTTGGTGGACGTAATCCCGATTTGGCTTTCCACAAAGAGAACCTTTTGCTATTTGGGGAGAGTTGCTCCATAAATTGTTTTTGGTCACGGTTTCTCTCCTCCACTAGGGCATCGCGTAATAAATGGTTGGCATTTTTTAATCTTTCCTTCGCGGCAGGTGATCTATGAGCTTGCCACTCTCGACGAAGTCTTCTCTTATTGCTTAACAACTCTGCAATATGTTTTGAAGCATGACTTCTATAGTGAGGTTCAAAAGCTCTTCTTTGTGGAGTGGAGTGTTTTGCAGCTAGCGACATTACAGAAACCAGTGATTCCACTGAGATATCTATGTCATCTTTAGAATGAAGATTTGGGCAGCAGTCAATGTGGGAACTTATATACTTCTTGTATTTCAGCCAATCTGTTTTGTTAGAAGTAAGTTGGCGTGAGCGTTCTGAGAGCTGCGGGCGATCATAGAGATGAAGCAGGATTGGTGAGTGATCCGATGAAAGATCTGTTAAGTGTTCCACTCGAATCTGGGCATACGGCACACTTCTAGTTACTGCAAAGTCAATCAAGTCGGGTTGCTTCCTAGGATCTGCAGGCCAATATGTAGGTCTTCCTGGAGAAATGACGCCAAGCTTATTTCGTGGTGTGATTAAGGCATTGTAAAGTTGCCTTCCTTTCGGGTTATTGAGCCGCGATCCCCAATAAGTGTGCTTTGCATTGTAGTCACCAGCAGCTATAAAGCGGTCACCCAATGAGTTGAAAAACGTTACAAACTCGGCTTCAGTGATCGAGAAACGTGGTGGGCAGTAGATTGCAGCAAGGTTGATGTAGCCACTTACAGTGTCAATATGAATCGATGTTGCCTGTAGATACGTTGTGGCAAATACTGGTAGCGGATGGTGCTTGATGCTACGCTTGATTAGAATGCCAGTTCCTCCATGGGCCTTGCCATCGGGATGATTTGTCGAGTAGAAATTGTAGCCGTTGAGATGAAAGTGATTTCTGCTCGTTAGATGAGTCTCAGATATGAGCATAGCGTCAACGTCGTGAAGTTCGAGGAATTGAAGAAGCTCGCATTTGTGCTGTGAAATGCCATTTGCATTCCAGAATGTTATATTTAGAGAAGCCATTTAGGAAGATTTCTGCTTGATAAGAAACTCCAGGAGCAGATTCTGGTTTCGCATAAGTTCCTGCATCGTCTGTTGGATGGCTACCATGGTATTTGTTATGGTAGTTAGCATCTGTTCAATACCACTAGGCAACTGAGATGCGTTTGCAGAGGTATACTGGGTAACACTTTTTGGCCCCTGTTCAGTTGGTTGATGCTGCACTAGCTCTGCAGCGGTTGGTTGGGCATTGATATTGGAGGCTGAAGCGAACGTCTCGTTGTTGTACCTTAACGCACTGGCGAAGGAAACTCCTGGGATCGTAACTGATGGGATGTACGGTAAGTTGTGGTGAACGACTGGATTTCGAGATACTGCGATGCGCTGGCTTAAGCGTCCCTTGAGTTCTTTGTAGACAGGGCAGCCTCTGTAGTTAGCGGTGTGATTTCCCCCACAGTTGCTACATTTTTTGGCAGCTGGGTCCTCCTTGTTGGCAGGGCAGGACTCCGTAGGATGTACATCTCCACAGGCAACGCAGACTGCACGTAGAGTGCAGTACGTTTTCGTATGTCCAAACTCCTGGCAATTGGTACATTGGACGGGCCCTTTTCGTTTGTGCGGTTCTTCCACGGTGATTCTACGATGAAGTAGATATTGCAGCTTGTAAATTGGGTGGACTTCATTTTTGTTGATGGAGGTACTGCTTGGCATTAGTTCAACCTTAAACATTGGTTGGGGTACCTTGTTTCGGTTTATGATGTTAATTGCCATCTTCGTTTCAAAGCCCTTATCCTTAAGCGCAGCAGTTATTTCGCTGATTGGTACCGTTGGTTCAATGCCTTTGATAACGACTTGAAGCCCTTTACTACTTTTAAGCTGATAGGTGTAATAGTTCAGCTTTGCTGTGTCGAGGTACTTTGTTACCGATCGATAATTTTTTTCGTCAGCAACTTGTATCTTCGTTTCATTGATGTTTCCCCTTTTTACTGTTGAGACGTAGAATTTGTTGTCGCCAATTTCCTCAATTAGTTTCTTCACTAAGGCAGTGCAGTTTTGCTGACGCACATAGATGGGCGGTGGCTTTATTTGCTTGGCCTTAGGTGCATCAGCGTTATCATCAGCATCAATTTGGTCACTCAGAATGCAAAATCTATTGTTTCTAAGCGTCTTACTAGGCCCAGTGTTCTCTGATGTTTTTGTTATTTTTGGTGCACTATTTTTTGTAGCAGGTTGTGGGCTTAGTTTTCGTTTAATTTGCACATAGCGATCGAGGCCTGTTTGTACAAATGCTCGATTAGCGTTTTGAGTGCTTTTCGATTGAGTGAGTTGAAGCTGATCGTACTGAGTTGACATAGCGGGGCTCTGGGAGACTGCCGTTGTTGTTGTTGTCGTTGTTGACGTCGAAGTTACCGTAGTAATTGAGGGCATTGTGGTGGTCGTTACCG
>JAWNNL010000901.1:0-37057 GCA_035045005.1 Liodrosophila aerea | reverse complement strand
AACAATGGAACAAGTCATGCTCTAAATACTGTATAACAATATCTGCTGTAAATTTTAAATTTTTTTTTACCGGTTTTAAAAAAGGGAACTTTGTTAAATGGTCTAACACGACAAAGATGCCCACATGACCTGAACGACTGCGAGGATAAGGTCCAAGGAAATCCACATATAGTTTTTGGAAGAATCGATCCGATTGACCAGTATAACCCAATGGAGGTCTCATAGTGCGGTTTGAATGTTTCGACATCTTACACACACTACAACTGTTAATGTACTCTTTAACATCGGTTAACAGATTTGGCCAAAAATAAATACGTCTCAATTTCTCAACGGTCTTGTTAATGCCACAATGGGCGGATAAGACGTCTGAGTGAGCTGCTTCTATCGCGTCTGAAATTAACCCTTTAGGTAGCCAAAGTTTCCAGCAATATTCATCTGATACTCTGACATCCGATACATGTTCAGCACGTCGATAGATACACCCATCTACTACTTTAAGGTCGGGTGAGTTGTCAGAATTTCCCAGAATTTTTGTTTTCAACATTTCATACTCTTCAGTTTGAAACTTTGCGGATTTCTTATCAATTAATTCTGCTATCGATAATTCAGATACATCGTCAGAGTGCGTCCGAGACAGGGCATCTGGAACGATGTTCTGGCTGCCCTTTTTATGCAAAATTTTAAAATTAAAACCTTGCAATTTTAAGGCCCATCTGGCTAAGCGAGAACTTAAATCGTTTTGGCTCATCAGCCACTTTAGTGAAACGTGGTCAGTTATAATGCTGAATTCTTGGCCCTCAATGTATGCTCTGTATTTTTTTTACAGCTAACACTGCGGCTAAACACTCCTTTTCTGTTACGCTATAGTTGCGCTGACATTTGTTTAACTTTTTTGACATGAAGGCTATTGGCACTTCATCTCCATCTACATTTCTTTGCATTAAAACTGCTCCTACGCCAGTGTCGCTTGCATCACAATGAATAGTGAAAGGAAGACCAAAATTCGGACTATGCAATACTGGGGCTGTACTCATATGTGTTTTTAACGTTTCAAACGCCTTTTGAGCAGCATCTGTCCAGTTAAAGATACGCCTTTGTTTTAAGGTATCGGTAATGGGTGCAGCGATGGCAGCATAATTTTTTATAAATTTGTGGTACCATCCTGTCATACCTAGGAAACGACGAACTTGCTTGGGTGAACGTGGAGTGGGAAAATCATTCACAGCTATTACCTTTTCTGGGTCAGTACTGATAGTCCCATTGCCAATTATATGGCCCAGATATTTCACCTCTCTTAAACAAAATTTGCTTTTTTCCACATTGATCGTCAGTTTCGCGGATTCCAATTGCTGAGCAACGATTTGCAACACCTCTATGTGTCTATCAAACGTATCTGAAACTATGAGCAAATCGTCGAGATATATAAAGACTTCTTGTCTAAGATGGGCAGGAATAATTTTGTCCATTAATCTGGACATGGTGTGTGGCGAGTTAGTCAAGCCAAATGGCATCACAGTGAACTGATATAAGGGCCTGCCAGCCATAGAAAATGCCGTTTTATCTCGAGAATTCGGGTCTAAAGGAATTTGCCAAAACGCATCTTTTAATTCTAGGCTTGTAATATATTCTGCCTTGGGTAGTCTGCTCAGAATTCCGTCGATTAAAGGCATTGGGTATGCGTCTTTCACAGTCACTTCGTTGACTTTTCTGCTGTCTACACATAAGCGGATCTTGCCTGGTTTTCTAACTAATACCACCGGTGAAGACCAACTACTATTCGACTCCTCAATTACGCCTAATGCTAACATGCGATCTAGTTCGTCGTATAACAGCTTTTCTATGGCCGGAGAAACGGGGTAATGCCTTTGTTTAATAGGCTTAGCTCCGGCAATATCAATGGCATGTGTTATTAAATTTGTTCGACCTAAACCTTTTCTCGCAAATGACGGAAATTTCATTATTACAGTGGCTAATAGCTCCGTTTGCTCTGCAGATAATTGTCTTTGGGTTGAATCTTCTATAGCTGCGATGCTCAACTCCTTTTGCAACAGTTCAGCCGGTAGCAAATCAAATCCTCGCCAAAAATCAATTCCTAGATACAATTCACCTGACAGAGACGGTACGATATACAGAGTTAGGGGTTTGGTCTGATTCCTATAAGTAATATCAGTCGTGAGCCTCCCAAGGATCGACTGCTGTTTTCCATCTGCCGTTTTGACTGAAGCTGTCACTCGCTTAAACTTCCCTATTTCGCTTAGTTCAGCAGCTAACAATCCACCAACACAAGATACTGAAGCTCCAGTATCCATTAGGCCTAAAATCGTTTTGCCTAATAAAGTAATTTGGGCATAGGGGCGAAAATCGTTTAGCCTCCCTACTACGGCTGACAATAGCAACTTCTTTTCAGTTTTGCGCTGTCTTTTGTATAGGCTGTTGCGCAGTTTGGATCTGGATGGTTTACTAGTATTTAATGTAGGATTCATATTTGACATGTCCGGGGTTTTAGATACATCTGGTAGTTTATCATTACAAGACTGAGCTGGGATATCTAATCGGTATTGGTACCCTTCGATACCATCCGTTTGGGTGCATTTTTCGGCTGTGCCAGCCCATACAAGTTTTTTGAGGCTGACTTGTTGCACCTGGGGCAGCTAGGCTTGTAAGTGTCAGCTTTGCCACAACCATAACAGAACAGTCTCCTTTCAGCTACGCATTCTTGGTAACGATGTCCCTTCATGTTGCAGTTCCAACATAACAACTCGGCGGCACAAATTTCTAGCTCTTCATCTTCAGATACATATGTATCTTCTACCTCAACTACCTCTTGCTGATTGAGGGCGTTGATATGGCGAACTTTTGGTCGCTGTGAAGGCATTAGGGGCTTAGCCACGGATTGTAAGAATATCTCCCGCGTGCGCACAAAACGTCTTAAATCTGCCACTGAGTTAGCCTCAGTTCGAGTATCTTTGAACTGACCCCGCAATGCATCGCATAAATCTGGCCAGCGAATCTCGGGTACACTCTTATGGTACCGCCAAAACCACTCGCTAGCATTGCCATCAAACAAATTGCTCGCATTACCCGCTACTATCTCAAAGTTGCCATTCAATGTTTGAAGCGTCAGTGCCTCAACCCTATACAGAAAGTCGTCAATTGACATTGAATTCCTCCCACTGAATCTTAGCTTCCAGTTACCCATGATTTGACCTATACGATCGGGTCGAATCTCAATTGAAGAAGGCATTGGACCAACATTCCGTGCAGTCACATGAGCAGGGTTTACTGGTGCTGGGTGCTGAACTGCCTGTCTTCTCGAATGCACAGAACTCGGCGTGTTAGAAACTGTGGACTCTCGAGCACTGTTGACGCTTGATATTGCACTCGCTACTTTCTCTGTCAATTGCGACATTGCAGCAGCGATTACTCGGGACTGTCAAGGTCTCTGATAATACGGCTCTTAGCGTTTCTACAGAGTTATCTCCGCTCGCTGTATTTGACCTAGATGAGGTCGAAGGACCGGGGTTATTTTGGGGCTCGCTCATGTTTGCGCCTCCTGACTGAATAGTTTTTGACCGAGTTTGTAGAGGCTGGGGCACGGAGGGGGCCCGAGGGTTGGCAGTGACTGAGCTCTGAACTGGGGTCTTTATTTGCACTATTTTTCTCTGGACTGCGAGAACAAGGCATAATAGTTCTAAGTATAATCTGATTATTAGTCTTATTTATGACGAAAGAAAAATTTAAAAAAAATACGGATAAAACTAGCGATTAATTATAAAACTCACAAATTGTAGATAAACAAAAATTCATAAACATTATGGACGCCAATGCAACCATAGAGATAGGGATAGTAAGAATTGGGTCGTTTCAGCTAATATTACAAAAAGAAAGATTAAAGTATAGGATTGCAACTGAGGCGGCAAGTAATGACTGCAGTCGAATTAACTTGTTCCAGCCTGGCGTAATCATGTTGCATTTAATGCAGTTGATTACAGAAGCACCTATGTTACCATGAAATGACAAATCGGACAACGGCAAAAGACAACACTTGAACGATCTGAGCACTTCGATTGGCAATAAAATTTAACTGAAATCACTTACACTAACATAGAAAAGACAAGTCTAGGCGAACGATAACATATATTGTTGTCGTTATATCCATAGACAGCATGAATATTTTGAAAACTGTAACAACGGGATGGCCGTAGTTTTCCCACGTTAAACCAATTACCGCTTGCTTTTTAGCTCTCCTTGCTAGCGTCATAACTAAATCTTATTAAAATTTCGCGTGCTTGTCAGTATTCACAAAAAAAAGGACAGATTAATATAGAAATAGACTAAACGAAGGAGCGTAATATTAGCTGTAAAATACAAGTTGTGCTGGTGTCGTGCAACAACTGATGCCCACCCTACCTTGATCACCATCGCCGCTTAACCAAGTCATGGTCAGTGATCCCTTTTTCCCACTCAAACTAACCCATTATTTCTTGGTGCATGGCTCCATGTATAAAATATCTAACACATAATTAACATCACATTAACAAATTTATTAAAATAAAGGGGCATATAACATTATATTCTTTAATTTTCTTGTAGATTTTATATATCTCTAAGGGCTAACACATATTATATTTAATAAAAAAAAATAACCTAACTGACTACTTGAGCAAAAGTGTACGGGTAGCTGTAAGCAATAGGATTAAATGGTAATAATTGGGTAATAATAATATAAGTAATAAATAAGCGATATCATAATAAAAATTAATTAATTAAAAAATGCAGGCAGGGGGTTAGGTAAATTTAATGATTTTTAGACCCTGTACTTTAAAAAAGTACAAAAGGGTCTATTAAGATTGTGCAAGCCCGAAATGTATGTAACAGGCAGAAGGAGGCGTGGCAGACCCCATAAAGTATATATATTCTTGATCAGGACGACGAGCTGAGTCGATCTAGCCATGTCCGTCTGTCCGTCTGTCTGTCCGTCTGTCTGTCCGTCTGTCTGTCCGTCTGTCCGTCCGTCTGTCTGTCCGTCTGTCCGTCTGTCCGTCCGTATGAACACCTAGATCTCGGAAACTGTAAGAGCTAGAGACATCATATTTGGCAGTTAGATGCCCCTATAGCGCAAGCAGATCAAGTTTGTTTTAGATTTTTGATACCTCCCCCCCCTCCCCCAAAAACCGCAAAAAACTGCCACGCCCACAATTTTAAAGATACAAACTTGTGTTTTGGCATACGAAATTCTTATGATAATCTTTATCCGTGCTGTGAATTGTGGCTCAATCGGATAATAAACACCGGAGATATTCAAGATTCAATTCCCAGTACTAGGTAAGGGGGGAGCAGCGCGAGCGTGTGTGGTTGCATGCGACTTTGCGCTATGTGTGCTTGTGTGAGTGTTAGCGTGTGTGTGTGCAAAGGAAAGTACAGGGTCTCCTACTGTCGGTTGCATCCGACTGTTTTTAATTATTATTAGTGCATGGTATATTTAATATTTTCTTCCTTTTTTTTTTTGCTTTGTTACTTATATATTTTTTTTATGGATTTATTTTTTTTACGTTATTTCTATATTTATTTAAAAACAAAAAAAAATTTGCAAAATAGCACAACATAAATATGCCAGTCAGCTGCGCTTGCGTTAAGCCAAATAATATAGAAAACAGCTGTTGGCTGATTTGGCACAGTGACCTACTTTTTCTCTCTTTCTTCTTTATTCTTTGCATGTGCACTGCACACTGAGAGAGGAAACATATTTTTTTTTTTTTTTTTTTAAAGCTTGGATTTATTTATTGGATCTTCTCTTTAAGAGTCTAACAATAAGGTAGCAAATCTTAAAATAAAACATTATCTAACAGTTTAATTTTAACTGAATAGAGATTACGTGGACCTAATAATTAGCAGTGGATGGGAAGTCGTTGCGGCGAAGACGAGAGCTGCTGGAAACTTGCGTGAGCGCTCTCGCGAGATGATTTGGATGTACTGATAACCTGTTGTGGTACTTTGTTGTGATTTCTGCTATCTCTTCTCTGACGAGTGGTATGTGAAGATCCTTGTGAATGTTATCATTCCGAACGTACCACGGTGCCCCGGTGATGGTTCTGAGAATTTTTGATTGAGTTCTTTGCATTATATCCACACTGCTGTTGCTAGCATTCCCCCACAACTGAGAGCCGTACATCCAGATTGGTTTCAAGACGGTGTTGTATAGAAGGACCTTATAATCCAAACTAAGGGGCGAACGGCTATTGATAAGCCAGTGAAGGGTGTTGGCTTTGAGCTTGAGGTGTGTTCTTTTGGCTTCAATGTGGCTGCGCCAAGTAAGACGTCTATCGAGATGAACGCCAAGATATGTTACTTCATTTGCTATCGGAACCGCAGTGTTGTTTAGAGTAAGTGGAGGGCAGACTTGCATGTTGAGTGTAAACGTTACGTGTTTGCATTTTTGTTCGTTAATTTTGATTCGCCAGTCGGATAGCCATTTCTCCACTGCCACCAGGTGTGTGGCAAGTTGCGCCGTTGCTTGCTTGGGGCATCTCGAGCGGCTTAGGATCGCTGTGTCATCAGCAAAAGTGGATGTGGTCAGATGTCTGCTCGTTGGGATGTCCGCAGTGAAGATAAGGTAGAGTATAGGTCCTAGCACGCTACCTTGGGGAACTCCGGCTTTGATGGTGTAGTCGTCGGACATGGCAGCATTACATCTTACTGAGAATTTCCTGTTGTAAAGGTATGACTTCAGAAGTTTGTGAGTGTTGGTTGGGAGCATTTCTGTAATTTTGTGCATTAAACCTTCTAACCATACTCTGTCGAAGGCTTGTGATATGTCCAGAAATATCGCAGTGCAGTACTCCCTTTGTTCGAATGCGTTCCGGATTTCGGATGTTATGCGGTTAACTTGCTCTATGGTTCCATGTTTTTCTCGAAAGCCGAATTGATGAGTCGGTATTTTGTTGTGTGTTCTGAGATGTGGGGTAATGTGAGCCAAGAGGCATTTTTCGAAGAGTTTTGACAGACACGTTAGTAGACTAATTGGTCTATATGATGAAGCAATTGTGCGGTCTTTGCCAGGTTTTGGTATCATTATAATGATCGACTTTTTCCATCTCTCTGGGAAGTGTCCATGTCTCGTTATTGCATTGAAGAGTTGGCAAATCGCTCGAACGGCACAGAATGGAAGTTCGATAATCATTTTTGGTGATATTAGGTCGCATCCTGGAGATTTGTTTGGGTTGAGTTGTTCGTTTATGATTTTGAGTAACTCGTGTGGCCTAAATACTATTGGCTCATACGTAGATGTGTCGGTATCTGGTGTTGCAGGCAGAGAGATCCCATTTGAAGTTGTATTGGGCTGAAATACATTTTGAAGATGTTCTGCAAAACTATTGGCTCTTTCTCCGTCGCTACGCGCCCAGTTGCCTGTAGATGTCCTTATTGGCATTGCAGATTCGATTGGTGCGCTGAGTGATGAGTGGGCTCTCCAAAGTGGGAATTTGGAGCTCATTGGGGATAACTGCTCTATGTATTGTTTTTGGGACCTTACTTCTTCATGACGTAATGCAGCTGAGAGCCTACGTGTAGCGTCTTTTAAGCGTTGTTTTGCAGATGGTGATCTGTTGGATTGCCATTCTCGCCTTGAGCGTCGCTTTGCTAGAACAAGCTGCTCAATTTCAACGTTCGTGTGTCTATGGTTGTACGACGCTTTATGAGTTTGTGGAGTTGACATGCGTGCTGCTGCGACCAAGACGGATTCAAGAGTGTTTGTGGAAAGGTTGATGTCAGCTTCGCCGTTCAAGCGTGAGGAAACATATGATAGAAAAAATTATTACTCACAGTTTGCGTTTTGCGAATCCCACGAGGAAAGATCTTTCCATGTACGGACGCTGGAGCTGGCAAAGAGAGAAAAAGCGCGAGAGAGAGCCGGCATGCGCATGGGCGGCTTACCGGCGGAATAGCCGTACAAAAACAAAAACAAACAATATGCACAGCACTTTGTGGTTAATTATAATGGTTTATAAATGTTTCACATTATTAACAATATGCGACATGTTGTCTTTTTAATTGTCTTTTGACTATATGTTTATTATTAATTAACTGCATGCATTTCTCTTTCATTGGTTTATATTGTTCACTTTTTTTGTTTCGTTATGCCTTTACACGCTTATTCTTTTTTTTTTCTATTCACTTTTTGCTGGAGCTAACCGCACACACTTGCTCAGTTTACAATTCTTTATTGCTTGTATAGATTTAATTTGGGCCTTTTAATTTTGAGGCCACCTTATTTGCACTAAAAAAAACTATAGGCACATTTGGGCAAGGGGTTGTCGGCTCACGTCAGTGCTGCTGACTTGCACATATAAAAAAAATGGAATTTGGGTGAATTTTCGGGGACTTGCACTATAGGCACTGCACTGACACATCTTTTGGGTGATTTGTCCTGATTTTCTGCCGGCTCTTGGCAAGGGAATTCACTTGCCGCGGGTAGGAGCGCAAATCCACTGCTTTCAGCTCGATCCAGCGAGTGGCAACTAACAACTGGTTAGCGCGGCGCTGAGAGAGAGAGCGAGATGTTCAGCTGATCAGAAGGGTACACTAAGACCAATTCTGTGTTTTTCCAGATGGAAGAAGAAAGAAAAAAAATATTGGTGTGAGACAACTATGGCGAAAGTTGACAAGCGCAAAGTTGATGGGATCTTACCCTGGCAGAAATTGGCCGAGAATATTAAAAGCTTAAAAGCTTTATGCTTGGCTGATGTTTGCTGCGGTGTGTTAATTCTGGTTTAATTTATAAAAAGAATTAACTTTTTCTAAGTTGAACTGCACCACCAACTGGGGGAATGGTGAGAAAATTTTCGACCGCTCGGTGAAAGTTCCAGAATCGAAGTGAACCTTCGCACTTTCTCTATTCTACCTTGAGGTCTCTTTTTCTATAAATTTGCGCGGGATTGCGGAATTCTATCAGAATTTGCGCGGGCTTGCGGAATTCTATCAGAGTTGCCCAAATTAAACTGCTTTAATCCGAAGCTAATAGTTTGCAAACGCTCGACGATAGATGGCGATGCAAGTGCCGTGAAGGTAGGCTACAATAATTTTCTTGCTATTTTCTACTACTAAAACTAAAACGATGGCTGAACGGAATCAGTGCATACTTTTAGGGCGTAGTCAAAATATGGTACAAGCGACACTACAAACACAACTATAGTAGCCCGTCGAGTCGAATGTCTACAGTGCTCTAGTAAAAAGTGATTTTTGACAATCAATTATATTGACTTAAGTCCACGTCAGTGGCGCAAACAATTAATAGTGTCTCCTACAGGCACTGCAAAGTGGAAGTTAAGTGTCAGTGCGGCATCTTCATTAATAAAACTGTCTTCCAAATTGTGTCTTCGTCGCACAGCCGGCACGTGCCGGCTAAACACCTGTTTATCAAAGCTCAGCTTGTTTACCAAAGCTCAGTTTGAAGTACCAGCTTAGAGCTTCAAACCAAGGTTCTGGTCTTGGCTGGGAGCCTCAAACCAAGGTTCTGGTCTTGGCTAGGAGCTTCAAGCCAGGGTTCTGGTCTTGGCTAGGATCGTGGCAAGCTTTCGGTGCATACTTTCAGGCGAGAAATGGCAAATACTAGGAAAACGATGCTTCTAGGCGAAGCTCTGAAAAAATCCGTCTTTGACGAGGAGACTACAGGAGAGTTAACCCTGGCAGAAGAACTGGCAGCACTGCCACCGAAACCCAACACCGATGGGAACACTGATAAAAGCGCACAACGCTTCCAAATTATCAAGCGAAAGAGAGATCATGGCGCATCCCCGAACCTCGAGAGGAAGAAGCTAAACACCAACGATGACACTATGATCCCGCTCGCAAAGGAGAGCTACAATGGAAGGACCAACCGTTTCCAGCTCCTATCGGCTGAAATGGAGGTGGAGTCTAATGCCAACGACGTACTGTGCATGCAGCCCAGCACTTCGATCTCGAAGGTGTTTGAGGGACTGATTGCTGCCCGGATTGTCAGGATCATGGAATCTCAGGGAATTATTCCTGGGCACCAGTTTGGTTTCCGAGCTGGCCACGGCACTGTCGAGCAACTACATCGCGTCGTCGAGCAAATATTGGTTGCTTTCGACAGGAAGGAGTACTGCAACGCCATCTTCCTGGACATCAGAGAGGCATTTGATCGAGTCTGGCACACTGGACTGCTGGCAAAAATCAAAGGCACATTGCCTGTGCCATACTATGGACTGCTGAGATCCTACCTGGAGAGAAGGCGCTTCGCAGTGCGCTTCCACTCAGCAATCTCCACTGAGCAAGATGTGGCCGCAGGCGTCCCACAGGGTAGTGTCCTGGGGCCCCTGCTCTACAGCCTGTTCAGCCACGATCTGCCGCAGCCGGATGTCAGCCTGCATGGAGCATCAATGCTAGCTACATTTGCTGACGACGTCTGCGTCACTTACAGATCAAACTGTGAGCATGACGCTGCTGACGGCATACTCGACTACGCCAGCAGGTTCGCTGAGTGGGCGAGACGCTGGAACATCGGCATAAACAGTGATAAGTCTGTGAATGTCTGGTTCACCCTGCGCAGAAAAACGACGCCAGCAGTCTACATCGAGGAAGCCCCTGTACCACAGAAGACTGAAGCCAAATATCTTGGAGTGATCCTAGATAGGAGACTTACCTTCGCAAAACACGTCACAGTGACGAGAACCCGCATTCATGCAGCGGTGTCGAAGCACTACTGGCTACTCTGTTCGCGTAGTAAATTGTCGCTCGCCAACAAACTGACGATACACAAGCAGATCATTGCGCCAATCTGGAGATATGGATGCCAGATCTGGGGGATAACATGTGATAGCCAGATCAGGAGAATCCAGGCTGCTCAGAACAGAGTAGTCAGAATTATCACCGGCTGCGAATGGTACGTCCGCAACTCCACCCTGCACAATGACTTGAAACTTGCCACAGTGTTCGACGAAATCAACCAGCACTCAAGTCGCTACCACGACAGACTGGCGCTACACATCAATAGCCTGGCCAACAGGCTCTCTAGAGGCCCAACTCCCAGGAGGCTAAGGAGGAGGAATCCCAGAGACCTCATCCATCGGCTGCCTGTGGCAAGAAGAAGACGGCCTACAATGGCCATACTGTGATGTCTGCATTTATTGTGATATTTGTTATTGTGATGTAATTGTTATTATTGTAAATTTTGATGACGCTAACCGCTAAGGCTAGCTGGAGCGCCCGATTGCGGGCTGAATGAATAGCAGCAAAGGTCACTAAGGGGTTCCTGGTATTCCCCGTATGCCTTAATAAAGTAAACAAAAAAAAAAAAAAAAAAAAAAACTACAAACAGACAGTAGCACGGTCAAGGTAGAAAAAAAAGAAAAGTCAGAGGATGAGAATAAGAGGAAAATTCTTGAGGATCAGTTTAATAGGCTTATTCAGCTGCCTATGTTAAACAATGATTCAGCGAAGCATATTAAGTATTATATTGATATGATTAAAACAGCTTCTCATTTAATAAAGGTAAAAGCAAATCAAACCGAGTGTGATTTTATGATTGCTCAACTTGTATTAACAAAGTTTAATAGAGAAACGATGCAGTTATATGAAACACATACAAAAAAGACAATAGAAATAGATTCATTGTCTGATGTGTTAGACTATTTAGAACAACGTTTAAGTTCGTTGTATTTTTTGTTGTTGCAGGAGATAAAGTTTGAATCTTTGGAAACTATTGTTAAAACTTCTTGTAATGTTAAAAAAGGGGATAGTGACTCCTCTGACATAAAAGAGATCGGGGTGAAGTTTACGGAGCAGCCACAAATTAAGGCACTTCTTGATCCTGATCTTGTAAAAGAGAATAATTCCACTATTGAAGCCAACAACAGAAATGGCAACAATAGTTGTAACGCCTATACGGTGAATGGCAATAACGGCATAGAATTAACTAAATCTCTTAATTCTGATGACCAACCGCCAGTTATAGAAAAAACGTTGGAAAATAGTAAAGCCACCAACGAGGGAGATATTATTTTGGCAGATAGAAAAGTTAGCAAGTATCGTGACGAGTCAGAACCCTACAAAAAGGAGCCACATCTGGCTAAAAAGAAAATTTTACGCTCACAAATGTTAATAAACAGGAATAATGAGTCGGGCATACCCGCAACTGAATCAATAAAAAAGATTCGCCGGTCTATAGTTCGGCTAAAGCGTGTGGAGCTGTTGACACCAAGACCAACCATAGCACCTAAAGCATCTAAAACTGCTAAGCCAGTTGCGAAAAAGGTTAAAATATTTTACATAGATTCGGAGAATGAATATAAAGCCAGAACTTTGAAGCGTGTTCGACGCGAAAAAAGTGTTAGCGAGGATTACAATTACAATTACAGTGGGCAACGTAAACGTAGAAATTTTACGAATCAAAAGGGCAATAATGCCAAGGAGGAAAATAAGGTGCTCACTCAGGTGAAGAAAGGGGTACTAAAAAAGCTAAAGCAGCACATTTTTAATAACTGGTCAGAAAAATTTATTTATTGGATGGGTTTTTCACCACCGCAAGAATACAAGTTAAGGAGAGTGGATACCAAACCCCTCTTATTCCAAAATCAGACATGCAAATTGCATTTTCAAAAAGGTAGTAGATTCGCAATTCATGTCGGAGAAATGAAAACAGTTCCAAAAATAGTTTGGGATCCAATGAAGGTGTCACCGATCAATCATACGTTTTGAAATAGAACAAATCAATAAAGAATTAAAAAATTGTAAAGAAAATCATGTCAAATTAAAGTAACTAAATTTTCATCATGTATCTGCGCATACATCATTAATAATAGTAATTATTATTTTAAATTAAGTGCTTATGTAATAAAAACAATGTAAAGACTACAGGCCATCACCTTTGCTGGTCCTTTGCAAGATGTTTAAACATGAACATAGAATATAAGAGACGTTTAAAAGTACACTCAAATAGCACATACAAGCCACCACCTTTTTGTGGCCCTTTGCAATCCTTTGAGCCTAGACATTGTAGTTGAATGTATTAAGCATTAAGAAGTCTGCCAGTGAGCCTAGA
Source organism: Liodrosophila aerea (assembly GCA_035045005.1). Lineage (NCBI taxonomy): Eukaryota > Metazoa > Arthropoda > Insecta > Diptera > Drosophilidae > Liodrosophila > Liodrosophila aerea. Next base: position 24,000 of record JAWNNL010000901.1, on the reverse strand, counting down.
CATTGTATTGAGTTAGACTCACTAGACAACATAATAAAAGATAGACCTTGAATAAACAGAAAGTCCAGACTAGACATAAAACAATTAAGACACAGATAGCAGTCTGGACTCAAGATAATAAAATATGGGAAATGTACCCTGATAAGGGAAAACCCTACGCTGTACCTAAGCATAGATAAGTAACATATTGTACATGATGTTATACATAACCCAGAAATGGTATAAAATAAAGAAAATTCGCTTCGTGCGAGAGAGTAGTCTATCAAACTCCGAACCTCGCTGGTCTTTCTTTTGTTCTCTGAACACACATACATAAATATATGAATGTAAGAGCATTCTTTTATCCACTGCCGTACACAGATTTATTATTTATATATTTATAATATATTTATTTTTATTATTTGAAAAAATATCACTAAACTTTTGTTTAATTAGTTACGCCGATCCGCACCAGTGTTGCCAGGTATTGAGCTAGCAAATAGGCTAGAATAGGCTAAAATTCAGAAAAATATGCTGAAAAATAAACTATATATTAAAATCCAATAATATCTACCAAATTGAAGTAATTTTCATGTTTTTATTATATTAAACACGTTAACAAACTTTCAATATCGTCGTTCTCCCCGTCATTCAAATATTTGTCGTTTTTTTTTAATTTGGGCAAGATACTTTTGTGGCAACGAATAGGTATGACAGCATTCATTGTGTCTTCGTAACCCATATCTGTAACATTGAAATATATTATTATTAAAATATAAATAAGTTTGACACAATTTAAAAACAAACCTTATGCTTAATATTGCATTCAAGCTTTTTAATACCATTTTATTGCGCAATTTTGACTTCACTATGTTCATTTGGCTGAACACTCGTTCCACCTCTGCATTGGACCATGGCAGGGAAAACAACTGGATGGCAAATAATGCAAGCGCCTTAAAGGGGTTGTTGTTTCCTGCGTCTCTATACGCTAGCACCTCTGCCCTAAATTGCATCGATTCTTCTGTTTTTTTGTGTTTTTTGTGTAGGCCAGTGTGCGCTTGTTTATGTTTTACTTATTGTTGGGTTGCTCTGGCCGTTTAAGTTCATACAATTAATAAGACATTGTTATTAGTGTATTATCCTCCTACGCGTTTCGGCAACTGTGTTGCCTTCCTCAGGGAGTCTGAATTTTATTAGAAAAAACACAAACAAAAAACATACATACATGTTTACAATTTTACATCATTTTAAAAAACGTAAATACATACATATATGGTATTCTTATGTTAGCATATTTCCAGCGCTGTCTTTCTTAATCCTAATATTGCTTTTTGCCCCATTGTTTGTCAAATATTGTCGTCAAGTTAGTTTTTCCTCACTGTCGAAATAGTTGCCGCGTAAATGTAGTTTGTTTGTTCTACGTCTTCTTTGTGATTAATCGCGTTGTCTCCTTTCTGCTGGATTCGTAAGCTCTCTAGCATGAGCCGCGTTCGCTCTCTCCTCTCTATGTCCAGCAGCTTTACATTGCTGAAATCAGCTGTGTGCCCAGTTGTTGTTGTGTGTTGTGCTAGCGCAGTTGTTGTCTTTCTGTTTTTCGCGTCTCCTTTGTGTTCTGCCATTCTCGTCGCAAGCGCTCGTTTTGTTGTTCCCACGTAGACCCTATTGCACTCTTCACCTTCTTTTCCGTTGCATCTGATTTCGTATATGACGTTTGTTTTCTTATCCTTGTCTATTTTGTCTTTCGTATTTGTAAATAGGTTTCTTATGTTTCTATGGGCTTTGTACGCGTAGGCTAGATGTTCTGTTCCCTGTGTTGGTATTAGTTGTTTTAGCGTTGTTTTGTTCGTTATATTTTCGATGTATGGTATGCTTATGTATTGTTTTTTCTCATTTCCCTGTGTCGTTTTCTCTTGCGTATGTGTTTCTGGATTGTCAATTTTATTTGTGACGTCATTTATTAGGGAGTCAATCAGTTTATCCGGGTAGTTATTCTTCGTTAGCATTATTTTCAGTTTTATGTAGTTTTTCGGTCTGTGCTGTATGTCACTCAATGTGTAGGTGTTCCTAATTATGTTTTTTGCTGTATTGATTTTTTGGCCTATTGGTTGGTTCGATAAAAAATTCATTATGCGTCCAGATGCAGTTTCTTTTGTGTGCCAATCAAACGAGAGTTTTGTTCCAACTCTTTCTATTATCATGTCCAAGAATGCTATTTTGTTGTCCATTTCTTCTTCCAGTGTGAATTGGATCTTCTTGTGTTGTCTGTTGAATGTGTTCAATATGTTTTGTGTATCTTGTTTTTTTATGATTAGGAATATGTCGTCAACGTATTTTGATATGTGCTTTATTGTGATGTTCTGTGTCTTCAGTTCTTCGATTGCGTCGTCTAGTATTTTGTCTAAAACTACAGTTGCGATCGTCGGTGAAAGTGGGTTTCCCATTGGCATGCCAAATATTTGTTTGTATGTTGTGTTATTAAAACTAAAGTAATTATTTTCTATTAATACGAACTCTAAGACTTCTTTGAATTGTTGTTTCGGAATGTTCGTGTGTGGTGTTATGTCTATCCATCTGTCCATTATGTTGTTCATGGCCGTATTTATGGGAATGTTTGTAAACAGTGATATTACATCCAGTGATACCAGTATTTCGTCCTTGCTGATTTGTATATTCTTAATTTTGTCCTTAAGTATTGTTGCGTTTTTTATGTTGTAATGTTCAGAATGGATGTTTTTTATAATGTCTCCTACTTCTTTGGCTAGTCTGTAGCATGGGACTTCTGTAGATGAGGAAATTGGTCGTAGAGGTGTTCCTTGTTTGTGGATTTTTGGCAATCCATAGAGTCTTGGTGCATTTCCTCCAGAGCAGTATGTTTTTAGTTTCGTTCTTATGTCTATGTATCCATTTTTATACATTGCGTTTACTATGCTGTTATTTTTCTTGATCAGTTGTTGTGTTGGGTCTGTTCTCATTGTTCTGTATGTGGTTTTGTCATTGAGGAGAGCTTGCATCTTGTCATGGTAATCCCTTTTATATATTATTACAGTTTTATTCCCCTTATCTGACTGTGTGATTACTATTTTGTCACTGTGATCTTTGGTTAATTGTTCCGTCTTCTTTGCAATGTTTAATATAAACCTTTCTCGTTGGTTTAGTCTTCTGGAGTGTTTGTAGTTGTTAAGCCTTGATGCTAGATTTCCTCGTATTTTGTCTCTCAGTTTGTCATTTTCTATTGTTTGGATCCCTTGCTCTAAGTCTGCTACTATATGTATAGGTGAAATGTTGTGGTTATTCACTGGCAGTGCAAATTTGGGTCCAAGTGACAGTAGCCAAAGGCTTTCACTTGGTATGAATACCTCCGTCATATTTAAAATCCATTCCTTGTTTAATCTTAGGTTCATTTGTTGTGCTATTGTGTTTTTTGCGTGATCTATTTTTCTTTCGGTTGTTTCGTCTGTCTGTGTTCGAATTCTTTGGTATGCTAGTTTTTGATCGTGTTGTAGTTCTTCCATTTCTTGTTTACTTAATTCGTTCCGTAGTTGGTTTAAGCTGTGATTTTGTGTTTTGGTTGTGGTGTGTATCTGTCTATGTGTTTCTTTGATTTCTAATTGTAGTATCCTTAGTAGGAAATTTGTCTCTAATTTTTCTAATTCTTTTCTCGTTTCATGTAGTTTGAAATTATGTCTTAATGCTATTGTTTTTCTTTGGAGATGTTTTGGAATGATGTTGTAGTTCTTACACTCTATCAAATATTTAAGTCTACCCCTCTGCTTAGCTAATTTCTTTTGACACTTAAAATAATTTTTTATGTAGAGTACCGTGTTGTAGCCGTATTTAGCTTTTATGTGTGTGATGTATCCTTTCATGTTGCTGCTTTTTTGTTGCTTATGTTAGTGTGATGTAAAGTCCAGTAAACCCTCTGGTAATAATTGTTTAGTGTTTTTTGTGTAGGCCAGTGTGCGTTTGTTTTGGTTTTTACTAATTTTTGGGTTGCTCTAGCCGTTTTGGTTCATACAATTAATAAGACATTGTTATTATTGTATTATCCTCCTACGCGTTTCGGCAACTGTGTTGCCTTCCTCAGGGAGTCTGTTTTTATTAGAAAAAACACAAACAAAAACATACATACATGTTTACAATTTTACATCATTTTAAAAACGTAAATACATACATATATTCCTTATGTTAGCATATTTCCAGCGTTGTCTTTCCTAATTCTACTATTGCTTTTTGCCCCATTGTTTTGTCAGATATTGTCGTCAAGTTAGTTTTTTTCCCATTTTATCAGGTGAATTTTGTCCAATTGTGATTTTAATTCATCGATATCAGTTATTTTAAAATATTCAAAAATATTTATGAAATCAAATATATCATTGTGGGGTCGCAGTATATTATCCACTGCAAATATATTGACCTTCTTTAAAATATTGAAGTTGTCGGGAAGTCTAAAATGGAAAAGTGTATTATAAATATAGTGATAATCTAATCAACTGCAGCTTATTCGTACCTTTCACGGAGTTGCATTATTAATCGTTCCACAAAATTAACGCAAACATGCCTTATTTCCGGTTCTTGCTCTTTGCATTCAAAAGATTTTATCTTTTGTTCAAAAGCATATCCCAAATACAAATCTAGTACTGTAATATGCGTAAAATCATCTTTAAAGATGTCAATGTTTATATCCGGAGGTATGATTTTTTCTTTTAGTGAATTAATGCTTGTCATAAGCTCATTTAATAACTTAGAAGATTCCGGCCGTTCACTTTGAAACAATTTGTTGAGTTTTTGCATATCATTTAAAATCGGTCGCAAAAACAATATAGGCTGCCAGATGTTCTGAAAATCAAAAGCAAATCAAAATCAAATCAGTGCGCAAAAAAGGTCATTCCGTCAACTGATTTTGATTATCTAAAAGCAAATCAAAATCAAATCAAAATCAGTTTCAGGAATCCCTATAATAAATACAACAAATTAGTTTCATCGTTATATAAATCATGCAAAATTTTGGCCTTGTGGCATTTTTCGCAACTGGCAGCTAAGGCAAAGTGCAATTTGAGTTCCGACCACTGATGTGAAATCCTAGTTACTGCAGGTTCTATTGATAGCCATCTGGTATCGCAAACTCTGGGTATTTTTAATGGAGTCTGAAATAAATTAAAGAGTCAGTGAGTCAAACGAATAAAGTTAATACGTCAGGCAATACATGTGTTAATAAGCAAATATTAACAATTAATCTACTAACCAGCTTTTAGGACGAGTACAGAAATTAGACGTTAGATTTTTGTTATGTTAGACAGTTTGTTGGACGAACACGATTTACTGTTTACTTCACATGTACATATATACCTGTCCATTATTTATACATTCATATATTTTTTTGTAGTTCATTTGGCGTTGCGAACTTTTCGCAAACCAGGAATAGGTATCCGCCACAAGAAATTCCAAAGCCTCCGGCATACTACCTTTGCACGCCTGATTTACAGCCAATTGTATAGAGTGACATACACACTTAATTAATATTAAAGTAGGCACACTTTTTTTTAATTCAGTGTATACGCTCTTTTTGGATCCTGTCATCACATTGGCGTTGTCGGTTCCAAGCCCAATCATATTTGAAATGTTTAAATTTTTTTTCTGTAACTCTAGCTTCAAATGGTCTGCTATGGAAATAGCATCTCCGGACTCGATACTAACTAAACTCAGGAAAGTAGACACCATACTTTGCTTTCTTACACTAAAGTAATTTATAACGATTCCTTAAAAGTTGTAAAATGCACATATATAGAACGAAGGCAATTAATTTATGAACACATACAAATATATTTTAACAAATTATAAAGCAAAATAATGTTATATTTACCCATCAATTTCGTCACACTGATGTCGGTTGACTCATCCAGAAGCAAACTATATTTCGATGATCCAATATCCATCAATAAGTCTTCCATGAAGTGCACTGCCAACACATTGTTTATAATCTGCGTGCACTTCGTCCGTCCAAGCTGTATTTGTGCGGCTGCACTGCACGCTTTAAATTGTTTCACACACAATTTCGACAAGTGGTCCACAGGTGATATTGCCGTGTGCTCAGCCACATACAAACATAGTGCAGCTTCCTGCTCCTCTGTCTTCCAGCATTTGGAAGGAAAACTTAGTTTTTGTGTTTGACTAATTGCGCCCATTGTCGAAATATGTTTTTTGGACATCGCATGTTGCCGTATGTCGTATACCTTAGCTGCTACTGAGCATTTACAATAGCAACAAAATGCCTTGGCTGGATCAGCTGGCATTTTCCGGAGCCAGTCCTTAAACTCACTGTTTTCCAACCAAGCATCGCGAAATAATTGTTTGTAAATGGCTTTCGGCATTTTGGCACGTACACTTCTATTCACTTTTATTTCACAATTAATTATTAGAGATCACATAACATAATGCGATAACATATCGCACCATCCAAATCATCGATCAGAAAGCACGATCATATGAATGAAGTTCACGTAACAATCGGCAAAAAAGAACCAGCAAAACATTGAACACCAAAAATAAAATTTTTCTTTGGTCACAAATACATTAAAAAAATATGCTAAATTATTTTTAAAAATAGGCTAGATTTATGGCTATAGGCTATTTACAAATTTTATAGGCTAGATCATTTAAAAATAGGCTAGATCTAGCCTGAAATAGGCTAAACTGGCAACACTGCTCGACACAGACCGTGCTTTCCGTTCGAGCGTCTGTGCAAGACTGACAACACAAGCACTAAGCAAGAAATAGATAGAGAGTTCAAACAGCGAAAAAACTACTATCAGATGAACGGCTGAGCGTGGAACCCCAGCCCAGCCGAACGAAATGTGCTAGCGCCCCAGAAGGCGTTCGGCTTTTCGAATTCGATTCATTCGTTCGAAAGCAAGCGCAACAAGAAATCACATTTCAGTCGCAGATCGACCGCGGAACGATGAGCACGGGTGCGTTTCTTCGCGCTGTGCTCTCGTTTCTGTGTATGTATGTATATGTGTACAAGCGCTCGCACGTTTGTATGCGTGTGCGAATTTCTGTTTGCAAAGTCTTTTTCATATATTTCGGACGGCCACAGCTAGTGCGTCGCGCCGACTCACTTGCTTCTGACGTCACAGCAATACTCAGCGGCTAGCGCTTGCATTGCACATTGGGATGAAATGATTTTATTTTGGCCACAACCGTAATTTTTAAGCTAGAAAGTTGAAACTTGGAGAATTTGCTGCTAATATTATTTGTGAATTTTTATCCGCAATTGTTAGAAAATTTTTATATTTAAAAAAAATGAAAAAAAAAATATAACAACATTAAGATGAATTTTATATATACTGCAATTCTATTATGTGGGCGGCAAGGAAGGGCATGGTTGCAGTGCAAAAAAAAAAAAATTCGAATTATAAATTCACAAATAATATAAGCAGCAAATTCTCCAAGTTTCAACTTTCTAGCTTAAAAATTACGGTTGTGGCCAAAATAAAATCATTTCATCCCAATGTGCAATGCAAGCGCTAGCCGCTGAGTATTGCTGTGACGTCAGAAGCAAGTGAGTCGGCGCGACGCACTAGCTGTGGCCGTCCGAAATATATGAAAAAGACTTTGCAAACAGAAATTTGCACACGCATACAAACGTGCGAGCGCTTGTACACATATACACACATACACAGAAACGAGAGCACAGCGCGAAGAAACGCACCCTTGCTCATGATACAATTATACAAGGTAGTCTCGTCGGCAAAAGCTGTCCGTTAACAATGCTTACAATAAGTGCGAGTGAAAGGGCTCAGCGTAGTAAGTGTGAGTAAAACAACAATAGAGCGTGTTGATTAACCCTAAGATGGACTATGGGGTTTAATGTTACAAGTTGATTTCTTTATAATTGAATTTATAATAATAATTTTGAGCTAGAAATAATTTTTAATTTTAATTTTAAAATAAATTCTAATCCTAAAGTAAAACGTTTTTATATCTAAATTAATATTAACATAAACTTCCACTGCGATGCATTAAAATGCGTATAGCAAATTTTGGACGTCTCTCCAAGGATGCAGTGTAGAGTTTCCTCCCGCAATGCTCTTCTGACTACACATTACGGTGCATTCATAAATTTCACACCTTCCATGCGCTTGCGGCTAAAACTGCAAAATGGCATTTTTGTAGTGCACTAGGGTTAAGCTTTACGGAAAAATTTGTCCGCACACACCCTTTCACTTCAACAAGCAAGCAAGCACTGAACGTTAACGGACTAAAAACCGAACGAGTCGGCAGCCGACGAGACTATAGTACCTTGTATAATTGTATCATGCCCTTGCTTATCGTTCCGCGGTCGATTTGCGACTGTAGAGCTGCAAAAACATCGATGTTAAATTCGATAGTATCGATGTTTTCAGAATTGTCCGATATATCGATGTTTTTTTTTCAACATCGATGTTTCAGTGCATAGGGACCACGATTGCCACTTTTGGTATTTTTGTACCAAAACTGGTACATTTTTGGTTGGTAACTGTGGTAGTGACGCTTCAGAGCAATTTGAAAAAAAAACTGCAGTATTTTGGGTGCTAAATTAATTTGTTTAAGCAATATAGCTATAATATAAGTGCAGTTCATCTTAAAATGGATAAGTTTTTGTGCAAATCAAGTAAGTACAATTTTTAAAAGTAGTAACCTATATAAATACAGCTATATTGCGTTTTAGAAAAAGATAACGGTGCTTCTGCATTGGCTTCTTCTGCTGGTGCTACTGCTATTGTTGATTCTGCTTCTGCAGCTATGCCTGCTGCATCTATGTCTGCCACTGCTTCTGCTACTGCATCTTCATCTGTTGACACTTTGGATTATGAGATTCCAGATTATGAGCCTCCTTGCAAGCAGAAGAAAAGCTCTTCCAACGTTTGGAAGTTTTTTGAAAAGTGCCAAAATAAAATGTTTGCCAAGTGTCGTCTGTGCGGCAATGAATACAAAACGTCTGGAAACACGACAAACTTATCTGATCATCTTCGACGTGTCCACCCCTTTAAAACGGCTACGACTAATACAGATAATTTGCCGAAAATTAACGATTTTGTGAACCGATCTGAGTCGTACGCCCCCACATCATCTAAGGCGCAAAACTTGGATAAAGGACTTGCTGAAATGGTAGCATTGGATGTCCTACCATTTAACCTCGTGGACGGTGTTGGATTCCGTAAGTTTATGCATTTGATCGACCCAAAATACAAGGTACCGAGTCGTACAACACTGCAACATGTGCATGTGAACAATATGTACGATGAGACATTGGCCAAATTAAAATGCAAGTTGAGCCAGATTCAGTATTGCTCAATAACAACGGATGGGTGGACTTCACGCGCAAATGTGAATTTTTTGACGGTTACTTGCCACTTTATAGATGACTTCAAGTTAAAAACTGCAGTGCTATCAACACAACCTCTCTTAGATCAAGAAAATCATAATAGTGACAACATTGCCGCTACATTGAAAATCATTTGCGATGAGTTCGGCATTTTTCATAAGATTGAGACGATCATGACTGACAACGCAGCTTCCATGAAAAAAGCCTGCGATATCTTGAAAAAGAAAAACTTAGGTTGCTTTGCCCATACCTTGAATTTAATTGTTCAAGAGGCACTATCATTAAGCGACGTAAAAGAAGTACTAAAAGATGTCAAGAATATAGTAACTTTCTTCAAAAGCAGCGCAATTGCATATGTGAAGCTTAGAAGTGCGCAAAATGTTGCAAAGCCGTTGAATCTTATTCAAGAAGTTCCAACACGTTGGAACAGTGGCCTTCATATGATGAAGCGGGTTCTTCTGATAAGAGAGGCAATTTGCGCAGTCCTGCTAATAACATCAAAGGCACCATCGCCGTTAAGCGAGGATCAATTCAAGTCAATAGAAGAGTTATGTAGAATTTTGGAGCCGTTCGAAACTGCAACTCTTCAAATGTCAGCGGCTAAAACGCCTACAATTAATTTAATTATACCCACAACACTGGGCCTATTAATTAATTTAGACTCTGCGTTTCCAAAAATGAACACAACTCTGGGGGCTGAAACATGTTGCTTTTTAATAACCCTACTTAAAAAGCGACTAGTACCCTATGAAACAAGAACAGTCACGCGGCTGGCGACCATGCTAGATCCACGATTTAAAAAAGAGGGATTTCGCGAAAAAAACAATGCAGAGCAAGCAGCAAAAGGGCTCGAGAATGAGGTAGCATCACTACTAAAGGATATGCCGAATACCTCTGTACATGCGATTGAGGAGCCGATAAGGAATAATAAGGAGAACACAACAGATCTTTTTAGTTTTATAACTCAAAGAGTTAACGAAAAACCGAAGGCCAACCGCTCCGATGCAATCATCGAGTTACGCCAGTATTTGGAGCAGCAAAATGCACCGCGTGAAATCGATCCGCTCGAATATTGGAAGGTAAATTATACACATGCGACTTTTTAACTTTCCTGTTAATTTTAAACTCTCTTACAGATTAATAAGACCCAATTTGATTCGCTTGCGCAGTGCGCACTCAAATATTTATGCGTTCCAGTAACTTCTGCTGAATCAGAGCGAACATTCAGCAAAGCTGGAGAAATCATTTCTCAAAGACGCTCGGCACTGAAGCCAAAAGTAGTTAACAGTTTAGTTTTTTTGCAAAAAAATCAATGGCTAAATGATTAGCTAAATTAGATTAGTTAGATTAATTTTTTAGTATATTAAGAATATATATATATAGATATATATATATATATGTATAACTTCTGTTTAAAATCCGATCCGCATCTTTCCCAACAAAAGTTGACCTGGTGGCCCATGGCAATCTGGGCAATATTAGCGCCTTGGTCTTTGATCATCTCGCTCACAATCTGTACTGGGCGGACATGGAGCGGCATGTGATTGAAGTGCTCTCCCTGCGCACGGGACATCGGGCTCTGGTGCGTTTCTTTGCCGGCGAGGAGAGGCCAATTGGATTAAGTGTAATTCCAGCGGAGGGTTACATGTTCATCGCTCTCAAGGCACGGCGGCACACACATATTGATCGCCTGGCATTGAGTGGATTGGGTGCACAGACGCACGTCTTCGAGGAGGATCTGGGAGATGATGACATCCGGTTTGCCACGGACCACGACACGCAGACGCTCTACTGGTCGGACAGCGATGTCAGTCGCATTAGCTTTACCAACTATCGCCAGAGGGAGGAGCAATCGTTAAGCGGGCGATTCCGTCGTCCATATGAGCTATGGAGCGAACTAGGCACATCGGCCATATACTGGACACACAAGAGCAACATGGGACCACAGAAGCGCATCGATATCGATGGACCGTCCAGTGTTTCGAGTGTACCCTTTCGCATACCCCTTGCTGGGAGCAGTCCACGCTGCGTGGATTACACTCTGATGTGCGATGGGCGTGACGATTGTGGCGACAATCCGGATGAGATGAGATGCACCACGGGCGCCAAATGTGCTGCCGGCATGTTCCAGTGCAGCAGTGGCTCCTGCCTACCCAGCAGTTGGGAGTGCGACGGTAATATCGATTGCAGTGATGCCTCCGCTGAGCACGACAAGTGTGCACATCGGCAGTGTCCGGAGCATATGCATCGCTGCGTGCTTGGCCAGTGTCTCGACGAGCGTCTCGTCTGCGATGGCCACAACGACTGTAGCGACCACACGGATGAGCTGAACTGTGATCAAAGCGGAGCTGCAACCAACCTTAGCTGCAGAGCACTCTATCAGTGCAAGAGCAATCTCAAGATCTGCCTAGAGCCAGCGGTGCGGTGCAATAAGACGGCGGAGTTTCCATGTGGCGAGGATGAGGCTGACTGCGGGTTGGTGTACAGCATCTATGAGTTCCAATGCCGCTCCAGCAAGGAGTGCATTCGGCAGGAGTTCCGTTGCGACAAGGAGCGCGACTGCAGCAATGGCAATGATGAGGGACCACAGTGTGTCAGCGCCTGTCGCAAGTCACGCTGCCAGCACAGATGCCATCCTACGCCCGCTGGGGCGGTGTGCTCCTGCGATGAGGGCTATCGCCTGGACACGGATCAGCGTAGCTGTGTGGCCATCGATGAGTGTGCTGCTCGCTCCTCACCCTGTGCCCAAGTCTGTGAGAATACGCCGAGCAGCTATCAGTGCCAGTGTTATCCGGAGTTTATGCTGCGCCAGGATCGCAGCAGTTGCGAGAGCCTACAGACCGGCACCACGCCCCTCTTCACCAGCTTCAGCGAGGTGCGCAACATGAGCATGCATCCAGTGATGCTATCGGCCTGGTCGGCCAACGACTCCCGTATCGGTGGCTTCGACATCGATGTGCGTCGTGAGCTGAGCTACTTTAGCAGCGAGGAGGAGCATGCCGTCTACCAGTTGGATGTGCGTCAGGGTAATCGTCTGACGGCAGCCCTAACCTTATGTTCCCACACCAAGATGGCTCTGGACTGGACAGCTGGTAATCTCTATGTGCTGAGTGGTGGCAGTGGCATTAGTGCCTGCAATTTCCAGGCCAAGATGTGCGGCAGCATACTGAAGTTGTCGCTGGCTCACGTCCAGCTGAAGGCACTCGCCGTGGATGGGCATCTGGCGAGTCTCTTCTATGGAGAGCTTTTCCCTGCCCACAACTCAGCTGCACATGGCACAGCTCGATGGCAGCCGGAAGGTGCTGTTGGTGCGCAAGGAGCGCAGCTATGTGACTGCCATGCTGCTTCGGGTACATGTACTTGCACTATCGGAAACGGGGCCATCGCGATCTCAATATTAACCTGCATTTCCAGATCCCTCTGGCAACGAATCATGGCAAATCGCTTGCGGCGGAGCAGATCGACAGTCCGGAGGAAAATGATGCCGAAGAACACATTGGAAGCAGACGGAGCAGCATTGCTGATGGGACAACCACTAGGGCCGAGCCGAAAGCCATACAATTTGGCGTGCCAAGCATCCTGCAGAGATTATTGCACCAGAGGCACATTCAAAACAGCGCACTGGCCATGAAAATGACCTGTGAAAACACAGGGGTAAGTGGCCAGAAATTGCATCGCCAATGGCCAATTGTAAAGAACCTTTTCAGCTATGCCGGGGTATGCCTCAGTCTCGCCAGGTAATATTACAAGACATTTATAATGTTTCGTAAGAAACCCAAGGGCAGCTGAGTTTGCAGAGTTAAAATGATCACGCCTTATTTGCGAACACACGCGTTAACCGACGTCCCGTTATATTTTTCCCCAATATAGTCCAATAGAAGAAATGATATGTAGTTGTAAATGTAATCCTTTAATACATCAGGGCTCGGCCACTTCACAATACGTTCTACTATTTTTTCGACTTAGCTAATAATCTTAAAGTCTACTTACTTTTCACACGCTTTATCTCCCGCTATTCTTTCAGCTAACGGCTTGTCGCCTCTTTTCACTACTTTGACACTTCTTCACTCGCGGCGGTCGGGCTGCCTGCCTGCCGCTATCTCCAACTTCACTGTCCAAAGCCCGAACCACGACTGACTGCTCTCGCTGTTCTTATTCCTCTCTTTCCTTTTCTCTCGCAACGTTGCGTCGTCGATCGTCATCGATCTGCACACAGACGGAAGCTGTTCGCTACCGCCTGCGTGCCAATCGACGATGCAACCTTGCCTGTTATGTTAGTTGCCTTCAGTGGCTTGCAAACTTTACCCTTTAACTTGCCTTCAGTGGCCCTAAAACTATAACTCGCCTTCAGTGGCCTTACTCACTACAAAACTTACAAACTACAAAACCTACTAACTACGAACTTAACAACTACGAAAACTCCTATCAACTACGGCTTATTCTCTACGACTTACTAGCTACAAACAAATATTTATCCCTATCTTACTGACTATAAAACTATTCTCTACAAATTAAAAGCTACAAATTTCGGCCGTTAACGTTTCACGGGTCTGTGAACGGGGTGGCTCCGCCCCGCTTCACACTACCTCCTTCCTTTCCGAGGAGCTATCGTGGCCAGGTGCCGTCCGCGAATCGTGATGGTGTACGCCTCCCGGGGACCCTGCGCCGCGAAACGGGAACGTCGGCATTGTCCCGTCCACGTCGCCTGCTTGCGTTGCACCTCCTCAATTACGCTCCTTGGGACGAGCCGTCCCTTGGTGTGCACCGTCCACAACATTGGCGCCTCCACCATCTCGTCTTCGTCCTCTGGGACCTCCCCTGGAGACCACGGTTCAAATACCGGCTCCGGCACGCTACTTGGGACCTCCAATGCTTCGTTCCTGCCGGAAAGATGCACCTTTCGACCGCCCTCACTGTCAGAGTTGGCGTCGGATTCCGGGCTGAACGTCCTCCGGAACAACGGTCCGTCCTCCTCGCTATCGGACGGCATGGCGAAAGCGACCGGATACCGGTTGCGATCGTTTAGCAGCGCCTGCTTCGCCACTCTCATGTCGTCCTCATCTTCCGAGTCGTCACGTCCCCTGCGCAGCGCCGGTGTGACTCGGACGGGTTGCCGGATTCCGCTATCGTCTAGGGTCGTCGAAGCCCCTTGCAGCGTCGCGACGATGATCGGCCGTTGTCCTAATGGGGGACTCGTCTGTGTCGCCCGTTCGGTCCTCTCCGGCTCTGCTTGTACGGCCACTTCCGAGCTCCAAACCCTGGGCTGGGGGGCCACGCCCGCGTCTTCTTCCACCGACACTTCCCGTTCGGGGGAAGGTAAGGCCAATAATGGTGGTGGGGATGGAGGGAACGTCACTTGTGGCTCCCTGACGACCACCAAGTTCGGCATGTGGATGAGTGTCGTGGTCATCTCCACCTCCATGAGGGCAATAAGTCCATCTACGCACCACATGGACCTTTCGGTGTCCCAGTGGCGGGAATGCTTCAGCACGAGCGGGGGCATCTGATCATTATAGAAGCCGCTTCGTTGCCGGGGATCTCGAGGCTCGTGACGGGCTTCCTCGTCAGACGAGGGGTCGGCATAATGAGGGTAATCGTACTCCTCAGTCGCCTCGCTGTCGTCCGGGTCGTCCTCGATTCGAGCCCCCGGTTCCGGACTCTCATCGCCACCCTCGGCATCGCTGTCCGTCCCTCTCCACTCTCTTCTGGGGTCTAAGTTGGGTCCTCCCTCTCTTGGCTCGGGGCTTCCGTCGCCGCCTCCCGTCGCGTTGCTGTCGGTTTCGTGGTTTGGCTCGGGGTCCCTAGCCTCCGGCAACTCGACATCCCTTTCTTCCAGGCTGTCGTCGCTGACCACTATGCATTCGTCCATGCTTACGTCGTTATACTGCGGAAGACACAAATTGGGAACATTATTATGAATCATTGACCTCACCACCCCCATCCTCGCTCTCCGTCTCACTCGTAACTTCGTTAGAATGAAACGGTTTCAGCTGAGCGATATTCGCGACCTTTCGCTTTCGTTCGCCAGTCTTGGCCAAGCGCACGATGTTGGGGGATAGGAACTTTGCGACCCGGTAAGGACCTTCATATTTTGGGGCCAGCTTTGCGGCGAACCCTTCGGCCGCTTTCGACAGTACGTGGCTTTTGAGTAGCACCAGCGAATCGAGGGCCGGCCGCCACTCACGCCTACGTAAATTATAGTGTCTCGCTTGGTCCCGATGTGCTTTCTGCAAGTTGTTTTGGACCAACTCGAATATTTCACGAAGGTGTTTTGCCTTTTCCTGAGGATCGGTTGTTCTGATCGGTACTCCGGGCGTCACCTCTTCGTATAGAGAGGAGGGTAGCCTCGGTTCTCTTCCTTGCACCAGAAACGCTGGGGAATATCCTGTCACGTCCGATACACTCGTATTCACGGCCAATGAGATCTCTGGTATTAACTCATCCCATGAGTTCTGCCTTCCCTCTATAAATTGGGCGATCATGGTTTTAACCGTCCGATTGGTTCTCTCCGTTGGGTTTTGTTGCGGACTATACGGGGCGGTGTGTTGTATCTCAATGCCTAGCGATGAGATATAAGTCTTAAACTGTCTGCTGATGAACTGTACTCCGTTGTCACATACCAGTATGCGAGGTATTCCGAAACGGCACAGTATTCGTTCTCGAAATGCCTGTTGCAGCCTGTTCGCCGTCGCTCGTTTCAGCGGTATCAATTCGACCCACTTACTGAAAGCGTCGTGGAATACTAACAAAACTGTATTACCCTGTTTCGAACGTGGCAGTGGTCCTACGAAATCCGTACAGAGCGTATCGAAAGGTTCCGTCACTTGCCGAGTAAACATTTGTCCAGCGGGCTTTTGCTGTTCGACCTTAAATTTTTGGCATAGTTCACAGCGCCTCACATACCGCGTAGCGTCGCGAAACATTCCGGGCCAGTAGTACCTCTGTGCCAATCGGATAATGGTCTTCCGGATTCCTTGGTGTCCAGCCGTAGGGGCGTCGTGGCATTCCGCCAACACTCGTTGTCTTTGATCCTCGTTCACGCACAATTTCCATGGGATGTAATCCTCGTCGTCTGCTCTGTGTCCCATGTGGCGGTACAACTGGTCGTTTTCCAACGCATAATCCGGGAACTTAGATGGGTTGGTCTCGATCTTCGATTTCATACCTTGCGTCCACTTACAATGTATTCCTTCTTGTACAGTTTGCTGAAAGGTTTCCACCGGTTGCCGCGATAGGGCATCCGCCACTACGTTTAACTTTCCCTTACGATAATGAACGTCGAACTGGTACTGCTGTAATTCCAAGGCCCATCGTGCGATCCGTCCTGTAGGGCTTTCGATTGAATTTAGCCACTTTAACGCGAGATGGTCTGTTATTACGTCGAACCGGTAGCCTTCCAGGTAACAACGGAGTTTTCGTATGGCCCACACAATCGCCAAACATTCCTTTTCGGTGGCAGAATAATTCGCTTCCGCTTTCAACAATTTGCGGCTAGCGTAAGCGATCACACGCTCTTGACCTTCTATAACTTGAGTCAGTACCGCTCCCAACCCGTAGTCGCTCGCATCAGTTTGCAGGACGAATTTTTGGTCAAAGTCCGGACAAGCCAAGACAGGGGCGGACGTCAAACTTCGCTTCAGCTCGTCTAGTGCCTCCTGCTGTTCGTGACCCCACGCCCATCTGTTCTCCTTCTTAAGCAGCGCCGTCATCGGTTGGGTCATTGTTGCGTAGTTTGGGACGAAACGGCGGTACCATGAGGCCATTCCCAGACATTGCCTGAGTTCCTTCAGGTTTGTTGGGTGCTTCAGATTTTTAATCGCCTCAACTTTCGCCGGATCGGTACAAATGCCAGTTTCACTCACCACGTGTCCTAGGTAAACGATTCTTTTTTTAAAAAAAAAACACTTTTTCCGATTTATCTTTAAGTTGGCCTCCTTTAAGCGTCTGAAAACTTCGCGTAGGTTGTGGACATGCTCTTCTTTGGTCTTGCCAATCACGATAATATCGTCTAGGTACGCAAAAGCATGCGGTTCCATGTCTGGACCGATAACCGTGTCCAAAGCTCTCTGGAAGGTCGCACACGCTGAATGTAAGCCGAAGGGCATCACTCTCCACTGGTACAGGCCTCTTCCCGGTACCGTAAACGCGGTGTACGCCTTACTCTGCGACTCCATGGGGATTTGCCAATAACCATGCTTCAGATCTAGAGTCGATATGTACCGAGCGTTCCTAAGTCGCTCGAGTATGTGGTTGATTCTGGGAACCGGATACGCGTCAGGCACTGAATGCGCGTTTAGCTGTCTGTAATCTATACACATCCGCCATTCGTTCGTCTTCTTCTTGACTAGCACTATGGGTGCACTATACGGACTCCTGGAGGGCTCTATCGCTCCACTCCGGATCAACTCGTCGATCTGGTCGTTTATAATTTTCTGCATGGCTGGGTTCTTAGGGAAGTATCGTTGTTTTATCGGTTTGTCGTCCTTCATGACGATTCTGTGCTCCGCTATGTGGGAAATTCCCGATAATCCCTCGAACTCGGCTAATTCCGCCTCCAGAAAGTTCTGGCTCTCGATGTCCAAATCGCCGGGCCATTGTTCCTCGGCGTCTATCACGCCCCTTGTAGTTCTTTGAGACTCCTCTCCTTTTGAATCTAAGCTTCCGTTTGCCTCCCGATCTATTAGGGTTTTCAAAACTCGGATTTCACGTACCGTTTCTGCCGAAGACTCCGGTCCCTTCACGATTCCAACGGTATGCATTTCCTCCAGTTGGTCTTCTTGCCTTCCACCTTTCGCAGCTGAGTCGCCGGAATCCGGACTTTTCCACCTTTTCGACGTCAAGAATAATTCTGCTCTTCCGCATCGTATCCTCGTACCCACCGCGCAGAGATAATCCATACCTAGGACCAGCGGGTCTAACATGGATGGCAGCACTATGACGGGCACACTCACTTTTCGCCCCGTCAAGGCTACCACCACTCTTCGGACCTTGCTGGTTTCCCTCGTTGATCCGTCGGCCAACTTAATGCGAGCGGCGGTTTCGAACGTTCTTCCTTTTCCTTCCAACTTCTCAGCACAGCTTTCGCTCATAAAACTGCGCGACGCACCGGTGTCGATCGTCGCAAGGATCTCTTGTCCCTCCACCCTTACTTCTGCGACTATCCGACCTCTCTCCACTCTCAATGTGCTTACTGGTTCCGGTTCGGGGCTGTCTCGGCCCCGACCAGCTCCCGGTTCGGTTGGGACCGTTGTTCGTTTCCCGCTGACGTCGTCAAGTCGCAACATTCCTGCGTCC
This sequence comes from Liodrosophila aerea, assembly GCA_035045005.1. Taxonomy (NCBI): domain Eukaryota; kingdom Metazoa; phylum Arthropoda; class Insecta; order Diptera; family Drosophilidae; genus Liodrosophila; species Liodrosophila aerea. The sequence continues at coordinate 5,363 of JAWNNL010000901.1, read as the reverse complement.
TTCTTCCCTTGCTGCCGCAGCGCCTGCAAAAATCAATACGAGGGTTTATACACTCCCGAGCGAAATGCCCGTACTGGCCGCAACGATTACATGCTCTGCGCATATCGAACCCCGTGGCGTTGTCCGCGACCATCATTCTATTTGTGGCCTCCGGTTTCGCTACCTGGGTTCCTCTGGGAGCATTGTCGTTAGTCCCCGTCGGTGGGCTTGACTGAGGCGCGGATCTGAACGGGTTCCTATGCCACGTCGAGTCTTGTTGTTGGGCCTCACCGTTCGAACTCGGGAATGCTACGTTTTGACCGTGGTAGGGTCGGAATCTTTCCTGGCTTTGCCTTTTAACATTTTCGAATTCTACCGCTAATTGTGTCAGGCCCGCCAAGGTCGTAAAATCTCCCCACCTAACGTAAAGTCGGCATTCCGGCGCTGTATTGTCGTACACTCGTCTGAGTTCTCGGACGGGGTCGTACCTCGCGTAATGCATAAGGGCCCTTATCTCTATCAAGAAATCTTTGAACGACTCTCCTTCTTTTTGGACGCGCGTTCTAATCTCGTCTTCGAGTCGTTCAAAATAACGTGGTGGCAAAAAAAACTCTAAAAATTCCCTTTTAAACTCGTCCCAGGTTGCATCGCGTAACCGGCTAGTCATGAACCATCTAGCTGCTTTATCTACGAATACTTCGTTCAGTGCTCTGGGTAACCGGTCCAACGGCACTTCGTACGACACGGCTCTTTCCTCCATCGACTCCAGGAACGTCAGGGGGTCCCCCTGTCCATCGAACCTAACACCCCACTTCCGGACTATTTCCGGTACTATAATGCTTGCGCGCGGTTCTCCCCCTTGTCTCGGTACTGGGAATGAAAAATTAAACGGCGGGCTTCTCTTTGCCTCGTCGCGACTTGTCGGGCTGTTGATCCTCCCGGTTCTTGTGGGACTCATGTCACCGCACAACCACCGGCTGGTTTTGTAACCCCTTGCCCTCCATTCGGTTGCCTCGACTCCCTCGGCTCGTGGACTAGGTGGCAGTACCGGCGTCTGTAATTTTCTCGTCGGGGTATTATTCAACACACCGAGTTCAGATTCTGATTTGTAATGTGGTCGTTGTTTGATCGGACCGGGGGGGTCTGATGCCTCCCCGTCGATCATCTTGGTGTAATGCCCTTCCCACTTCACTAATCGGGACAATACCTCCGGGGTGTATTGCCCCGCCAGGATGAACGCGGATAGCCGTTTCCGGAGATCGTCCACTCGCCCTTCGGGTTCTAACCCGAATTCCCTTGCGAGTGCCTCTAACTCCTCTTTTCGACGATAGTGCACCCAACGCACGCCTATTTTCTGTCTGGTAGGTGGGCTTTTCGTTGTAGGCCGCTCTTCTGCCATGATTACAGACAATGTCCCTTTCTCACGGAAATTTCGTGGCCCGTGCCAACGTTTCGTGACAATTGTTACCACCGCTCACGAAAATTTCGTGGCCCGTGCCAACGTTCGTGACAATTGTTACCACCGCTCACGAAAATTTGTGGCTGTGCCGACGTTTCGTGACAATTTCCACCACCACTTTAGAAAATTTCGTGGCCCGTGCCAACGTTGTGCAATGTACACCGCTCACGAAAATTTCGTGGTCGTGACGATGTTTCGTGACAATTTCCACCACCACTTTACGAAAATTTCGTGGCCCGTGCCAACGTTCGTGACAATTGTTACCACCGCTCACGAAAATTTCGTGGCTCGTGCCGACGTTCGTGACTGTTGTCACCACTACTCGCGAAAATTTTTGTGGCCTGTGTGAACGCTCGTGGCAGTTGTCACCACACCACGAAAATTTCGTGGCCCGTGCCAACGTTCGTGACTCGTTGTCACCACTACTCGCGAGAATTTTTGTGGCCCGTGCGAACGCTCGTGGCAGTTGTCACCACAAATCACGAAAATTCCGTGGCCCGTGCCAACGTTCGTGACTCGTTGTCACCACTACTCGCGAGAATTTTTGTGGCCCGTGCGAACGCTCGTGGCAGTTGTCGCCACTAACCACGAAAATTCCGTGGCCCGTGCCAACGTTCGTGACTCGTTGTCACCACTACTCGCGAAAATTTCTGTGGCCCGTGCCAACGTTCGCGACAGTTGTCACCACAAATCACGAAAATTCCGTGGCCCGTGCCAACGTTCGTAATACGCTATCGCTGCAGGCGCTCGCTGCACGCTGCTTGTGCCGTGCAGCGTGGCTAACGCCGACGCTTACTTTGCGACAGTTTGGCGGCGTTCACTGCCTCTGCTATGCGCTAGCTGTGTGGCCCGTGCCTACGTTCGCTGTCGCCGCGGTACCGTTATCGACGTTCACTCGCAATTCTTATGTTCGCCTTTTGTTCCCGTTCGTTCGTTGTCTGCGCGGCTTTTGCCAGCTATCCCTCCACTTTTCTTGTGCACTATTTTTCCCGTTTCACTCGAACGATTTATTCTCGCACTTTCGTTTACCACGTTGTTTTTTGTTTTTTTTTGTGTGCCTATATAACGGGAACGTGCTCACTTTTGCTCTGTTGCTCAGTGTCACTTTTACGGGGCTTTATGCCGTAAATGTGCCACGCCTCTTGGTTTCGAAATCTTGCTCGGGCGCCACTTGTAAAGAACCTTTTAGCTATGCCGGGGTATGCCTCAGTCTCGCCAGGTAATATTACAAGACATTTATAATGTTTCGTAAGAAACCCAAGGGCAGCTGAGTTTGCAGAGTTAAAATGACCACACCTTATTTGTGAACACGCGCGTTAGTGGACGTCCCGTTATATTTTTCCCCAACAATGTCCAGTAGAAGAAATGGTATTGTAATTGTAAATGTAGTCTTTTAATATATCAGGGCTCGGCCACTTCACAATATGTTCTACTATTTTTTGACTTAACGAATAATCTTAAAGGCTACTTACTCTTTCCACGCTTTATCTCCCGCTATTCTTTCAGCTAACGGCTTGTCGCCTCTTTTCACCGCTTTGCCTATTTTTTCCTTCACTCGCGGCGGTCGGGCTGCTCGCCTGCCGCTACCTCTCCAACTTCACTATTCAAAGCGCGAACCACGACTGACTGCTCTCGCTGTTCTTATTCCTCCCTTTCCTTTTCTCTCGCAACGTTGCGTCGTCGATCGTCATCGATCTGCACACAGACGGAAGCTGTTCGCTACCGCCTGCGTGCCAATCGACGATGCAACCTTGCCTGTTATGTTAGTTGCCTTCAGTGGCTTGCAAACTTTACCCTTTAACTTGCCTTCAGTGGCCCTAAAACTATAACTCGCCTTCAGTGGCCTTACTCACTACAAAACTTACAAACTACAAAACCTACTAACTACGAACTTAACAACTACGAAAACTCCTATCAACTACAGCTTATTCTCTACGACTTACTAGCTACAAACAAATATTTATCCCTATCTTACTGACTATAAAACTATTCTCTACAAATTAAAAGCTACAAATTTCGGCCGTTAACGTTTCACGGGTCTGTGAACGGGGTGGCTCCGCCCCGCTTCACACAATGACTAATCAATTCCTTCATCATCCGCAGTCAAGTGAAGTACAGTTGCTGGTCAATAAACGGGGGGAAGGAGACGGCAGCAGAGGAATGTCGCATATCCTGGTGGCAAGCACTGGTGATAACACCGCCTCGCCCGGATACTATGGCGGAGATATTCCGCAGCGATGATATCCATGCGCGACTTGTCCCATAGATGATGCAATCAGGTTTACTATCGTTATTGTTCTTGATAGTTTATGCGTGTTTTCTTTTCCTCATTTATATTTCAATATTTATATGTACGCATCGGGCGATTTATTCAATTATCTATTTATAAATATGGCATAATTATAGCTACTAGTTATTACCTATTTGATAAGCACTTATCATGTTAAGTATCAGTGTTTAAGAGTGTTCAGTGTTGAATTGCCTAAACAAAAGAAAGATGAAAAAAGATGAAAAAACGTCTTCAAGCTTTAAGAAAATGTGAAATGAAACTCTAAGACTTGATTTTTTATTTTGTTTTTATTTAACGTTAAACTAAATCTATATATATAAAGTAGTTCGTTCTGACTGACTGACTGACTGAGTGACTGATCATCAACGCACAGCCCTAACGGTAAGATATAGCGACCTAATTTTTTCGCAGAATGGTTTCTTATGACCCTTAGGTGCACGTTAAGAGCTGAAATCTGCTAACCCCCTCCCCCTTCTAACTTAGAAGAGCAACCGTAGCCACAATTTTAAAGATAAAAACTTGCTTAATATATAAGTAGCTATTGGCTTCCTAAGTCTATTCTGAAAATTTCAGCTTGATTGGACAATAAACAATGGAGTTATTTGAAATTCAATTAATTAGTATGGGGAAGGGGGGAAACCAAAACAATTCTCGCATGCCAGCTGAACTGTGTATACGTGTAATATACGTTTGAGCATCGATATGCTGCCATATTCGTTTAAAATAGCACATACATACATATGTACATCAGTACATACATACATATATACATATAACCATACATTCGAATGTACATACATTTAAACAAATGTATGTACGAATGTATGTTTGCATGTGTGTACATGTATATATGCACATGTTTAAATGTACATGCATACATTAGTACATACATATTTACGTACATACATTATACATTCATTCATACATTCATTAATACATGTATGCATACATGTACATACATTCATGCGTACATACATACATTTAAACATATGTACATGAATAGATACATACATACATATATTTAATACATACATAATCATTTTTACATATATGCATACATATGTACATCAGGACATATCTACATACATATATACATATAAACATATGTATATACGAATGTATGTTTGTATGTGGGTACATATGAGTTAACAACAGCTCTTACAACTAATATAAAGCAACAACACCGCCAGTGCATAAACACCCAAAATGCACTTGGCCAAAACCATAATCACGCCAGCGGCGCATGGAACACATCCGCCACGTGCGCTGTGTCAGCAGTTCCCACCATGCACCTGAACGGCACCAATGGCATGCACGTTACGCAACGGGCACCACCGTGGGACCGAGCTCTGGATATTCGACACCCAAAGCTACAGGTCAATACCATCAACTATAGCAACGGCAGCGGCGGCAGCACCAACAGCTCCAGCACCAATAACTGCAGCAGCAGCGGAAACACCAGCGGCAGCGGCAGCGACGACAACGGCAGCGGCAACAACTGCAGCAGCGACAACAGCTTAACACCAGCAGCGGTCTTTAGCATAAATTATAATTGTTATAAGTGAGTTCTAAATATACTCTCAAATAAAACAGTCTTGTTTTTTTTTTAACTAAAAACACCAAAGGACAGTTTAA
>JAWNNL010000899.1:0-31736 GCA_035045005.1 Liodrosophila aerea | reverse complement strand
AAATTTCTAAGTGTTGGAAACGGCAAAAATACTCCAAATTTTTTTGGTATTTTTGGTGTATTTTGGTGCTAAATAGCATAATCAAAACAAAAACAGCTATTTATAATTGCAAATGCACAGGAATGTAGAGATAGGAAATTTTAATGATATTATAATTGTTATTATTATTTGAATATTTTACAGAAACCAACTAAGGGAAAATTTTTTAAAAAACGCCAGCAGAATTAGTTTGCGATCGAGGAGAGACGCCAGCAGAATGAGTTTGAGTTGAAGAAAATGAAACTTGCGAACTAAATATGGAAAAAAAATGAATAAAAAATTATCAATTTTATTTAAGAGTGTTTCTTATGAAAAAATTATATAGACAGCCTCTTGCTTTCAAATAATTTGACTTCCGTCCTGCCAATATCGTCCCAAATTTCGTGCAATGCAGCATGGTTATCTGCAAGAATTTATTGCAAATCTACTTAAATTATCACATAATGCATTTCCACATACATACCGTCTACTATTAAACTACTTTCACTAATTGCTTGAAATACTCGCCATTCTAAATTTGACGATTTCATACTTAAAAGGCATAATTTCTAATCAAATTACTTTCAAAATAAAAAACGCTCGTTCAAGTAAGTTTGCAACACTCGTCTTCAAATGGGGTGCTCACGCACAGCACTGTTGCAAACTTGCACTTTTGCAACGATACAACACTTCGTGAACACCCTATATATATTTTTGCACAAACGAATTTAACAATGCTAGTGGTGGAAGTCGCTCTAATTTAAGCGCGAACTTTTGAGGGATGCAATTCGATATAAGTAAATACCGATATTTTTCCGATAGACATAAATTTTTAGCATTTCAACCGTTAAACTCAATTTAAACAAATCTCAAAATTGAAGAAAAGTAAAATAAAAAAAAATTCTTAAATTTGCTAAAAAAGCTAGAATTCCCGCTGCCCGCTGTTTTCAAATTTTTCCCGCAATCACATTTCAAAAAAAACTCGGAAAGCTACAGTCGGATTCAACCGACGTTAGAAGACCCTGTACTTTGATTTACCCTAGGTGTCGATAATAGCAGCTGCATATATGTACATATATACTCACATACACATACACATACATATAAACATATGTGTGTATACATACACACATACACTTATACAACAAATATACACGCAAATACAAACAATAACCAATACTCATACAGAAATTCGTGCTCACTATCAAAAATCACGCATACGCCCTAGTGACCGCATACGCTGCGGCTTCCCCCCTCCCCTAGCCAAATGCCTAGTACTGAAAATTGTTTGTCCAATATCTCCGGTGCTTATTATCCGATTGGGCTGCAACTCGCACCAAACATGCAAAGCCCCTAAAGCTTTAATCCTGCAAAAAAATGGACCCAGTGACTCTAAAACTGTACATGCTGGGAATATTTTTGCGAAATTGAGGGGGAGGGGGATGACTTTTCAAACATTTGAAACAAACTTGACCTGCCTATGTAATACACAAACCTAACAAAAAAAGAATGAAGTCTCTAGCTCTTATAGTTTCCGAGATCTCGGTGTTCATACAGACAGACAGACGGACAGACGGACAGACGGACAGACAGACGGACAGACAGACAGGGCTATATCGACTCAGCTCGTCGTCCTGATTAAGAATATATATACTTTATGGGGTCTGCCACGCCTCCTTCTGCCTGTTACACACAAATGTCATTTGCACAATCTTAATAGACCCTTTTGTACTTTTTTAAAGTACAGGGTCTAAAAAGCCAAATCTGACGGGAAAAAAGCGGAAATGACATCACTGCAAGTGATGCGCAAAGAACTGTTATTTGGTGACTGCAAGAAACGGTCAACTGTTATTTGCGAGCTCTGCTGTGTACACTAGATGATACACGTACTTAAATGTATAGGCGTGTATCCGTGTGTATGCGACTATGTGATTGAAGGGATGTCTGCATGTGTGAGTGTTTTTTTTTTAGACCCTGTACTTTAAAAAAGTACAAAGGGTCTATTAGGTTTGTGCAAATGACATTTGTGTGTAACAGGCAGAAAGAGGCGTGGCAGACCCCATAAAGTATATATATTCTTGATCAGGACGACGAGCTGAGTCGATATAGCCCTGTCTGTCTGTCCGTCTGTCCGTCTGTCTGTCTGTATGAACACCTAGATCTCGCAAACTATAAGAGCTAGAGACTTAATTTTTTTTTTGTTAGGTTCGTGTATTACATAGGCAGGTCAAGTTTGTTTCAAATGTTTTAAAAGTCATCCCCCTCCCCCTCAAATTTGCAAAAATGATCTTAGTATATACAGTTTAAGAGTCACTGGATTCCTTTTCTGTAGGATTAAAGATTTAGATGCTTTGGATGTTTGGTGCGAGTTCCAGCCCAATCGGATAATAAACACCGGAGATATTGGCCAAACAATTTTCAGTACTAGGCATATGGTTAGGGGAGGGGGAAGCCGCAGCGTATGCGGCAACTAGGGCGTATACGTGATTTTTGATTGTGAGTGTGAATTTCTGTATGAGTATTGGTTATTGTTTGTATTTGCGTGTATATTTGTTTGTATAAGTGTATGTGTGTATGTATGTATACACACATATGTATGTGTATGTGAGTATATTTGATTGTGAGTATGAATGCCTGTATGAGTTTTGGATATTGTTTGTATTTGCGAGTATATTTGTATGTATAAGTGTATGTGTGTATGTATAAATGCATGTGTATGTGTATGTGAGTATGTTCATATATGCTGCTGCTGTTATCGACGCCCTGGGCAAACCAAAGTACAGGGTCTCCTACTGTCGGTTGCGTCCGACTGTAGCTTTGCGTCGGACTGTAGCTTTCCGAGTTTTTTTTTTTTGTAACTTTATTGTTTTTATAGTTGTTGTTTTTATGTGTATAATATGTGTATTTTATTTGTTTCGTTCAACCTAAGATTAATAACTGTGTTTTTGTGACCTGTCTATAAGTGTTTCTTGTGTGATTTTTTTTCAGATTTAATTTAATTTGTTTGAAATATATAGGTTTTGAAAAATGCAGTGGGTTTAAAGGAGAAAAGCGCAGAGGATGTAAAGGAGAAGCTTCAATGTGGAATGTATAGCTTGATTGAGAAGAGAGGCCGAAGGGAAGTGTGGCAATTTTTCTGTAAAATAAAAAAGTAGGGAAAGCTACAGTCGGACGCAAAGCTACAGTCGGACGCAACCGACAGTAGGAGACCCTGTACTTTGGTTTGCCCTGGGCGTCGGTAACAGCAGCAGCATATATGTATGAACATACTCACATACACATATACATGCACTTATACATACACACAAACATATACATACAATTAGCCGCTCAAATACAAACAATAACCAATACTCATACATACATTCATACTCAGAATCAAAAATCACGCATACGCCCTAGTGGCCGCGTACACTGTGGCTTCCCCCTCCCCCTCCCACATGCTAAGTACAGAAAATTGTTTGTCAAATATCTCTGGTGTTTATTATCCGTTTGGGTTGCAACTCGCACCAAACATGCAAAGCACCTAAAGCTTTATTCATGCAAAAATGGAAAACAGTGACTCTAAAACTGTACATGCTGGGAATATTTTTGCGAATTTGAGGGGGAGGGGGATGACTTTTCAAACATTTGAAATAAACTTCACCTGCCTATGTAATACACGAACCTAACAAAAAAAGAATTAAGTCTCTAGCTCTTATAGTTTGCGAGATCTAGGTGTTCATACAGACAGACAGACAGACGGACAGACGGACAGACAGACAGGGCTATATCGACTCAGCTCGTCGTCCTGATCAAGAATATATATACTTTATGGGGTCTGCCACGCCTCCTTCTGCCTGTTACACACAAATGTCATTTGCACAAACCTAATAGACCCTTTGTACTTTTTTAAAGTACAGGGTCTAAAAACGAAAATGGCGAGGAATTGGTTGAGCTTGTAGCCTGTAAGATGTGTTTTGCTGTTTTTAAGTTTACAGGAAGCACATCCAATCTAGTTAAACATAAATGTTATTTAGTAAACTCCAGTAAATGTCGCAAAACTGTCCCTATTGATGTAAATGCAGCAACGAAACAGGAGGGTGTAGTTGTTGTTACCGAATGGGTTGTTAAGAACTGTCGTCCATTAAAAATTATCGACGACTCCGGCCTTAAAAAGTTTGCATCATTTTTAATTAATGTTGGAGCAACATTTGGTACAAATGTCGACGTTGATAAGTTGTTACCACACCCAACGACATTATCCAGAAACATAACATTAATCTATGAATCACATTTTGGCCCAATAAAAGCTGAAATTGAAAAATATAAAGCCTTTGGATATGCCATCACAAGTGACATATGGACACACAATTTTTTAAAAGCATCGTATTTGTCCTGTACCGGGCACTACATTAAGGAAGGAGTTCTTGTTGAACGTTTAATGACTATGAAGTCTATGAAGGAAACACCCTGCACAGGTTTGTTAATTGAATCTACAAAAGTACACGTTGAATTCAACTTAATTTCTTATATCTAGGTTTAAATATTCGTGCTAAAATAGAAGAGATATTGAAAGACTTCGGATGTGACCTTGAAGTGGACAATCCCGCAATTGTGACCGATCGAGGGTCCAATATGATTAAAGCATTTAGTGATTTTGAAAAAATGCACTGCGTCAACCATCTTCTAAACAACGCCGTTGAGAAAGCGATCAGTGCTGTTCCTGAGATAGGGAATATAATCACAATTTGTAGCAAGCTTGTCAAATATTTCAAGAAGTCTGGGATGAATTCATCTTTAGGAATTACTTTAAAAAGCTTTTGCCCCACACGCTGGAATACAGTCTATTATGTGCTGAAATCCATTGAAATTAATTGGATTGACTTAACAACTATACTAAAAAACTCGGAAAGCTACAGTCGGATTCAACCGACGGTAGGAGACCCTGTACTTCGATTTGCCTTGGCAGTCGAGAACAGCCGCAACATATATGAACATACATGCACTTATACATACACACATACACACAAACACTTATACATACAATTATTCGCTCAAATACAAACAATAACCAAAACTCATACATACTTTTATACACACAATCAAAAATCACGCATACGTCCTTGTGACCGCGTACACTGTGGCTTCCCCCTCCACCAGCCAACTGCCTAGTAAAGAAAATTGTTTGTCCAATATCTCCGGTGTTTATTATCGGATTGGGCTGCAACTTGCACCAAACATTCAAAGCATCTAAAACTTTAATCAATGAATAAAAATGAATCCAGTGACTCTAAAACTGTATATACTAAGGACAATTTTGCAAATTTGAGGGGGAGGGGGATGAGATATCAATTTAAAAACATAAACTTGGCCTGCCTATGTAATACACGAACCAAACAAACAAAAATTACGACTCTAGCTCTTATAGTTTCCGAGATATCGGTGTTCATACAGACGGACAGACGGACAGACAGACAGACAGACGGACATGGCTAGATCGACTCAGCTCGTCGTCCTGATCAAGAATATATATACTTTATGGGGTCTGCCATGCCCCCTTCTGCCTGTTACACACAAATGTCATTTGCACAAACTTAATAGACCCTTTTGTACTTTTTTAAAGTACAGGGTCTACAAAATAAAGAGCAGACATGCAGAATTGAAGGAATCAACATCAATCATTTAGGTTCCATTGTCCGCCTATTAGAAGTTTTTGAAAATGTTTCTAAAAAACTTGAAGCAAGCAAATATCCAACAATTCACTTGATTGTGCCGAATATAAATAAATTAAAGAAAACCTGTCACACCGAAGACAATGATGCTGATATTATCCGATCACTTAAATTCGCACTAGAATCGCAAATTTTAACAACATTAATACCAAATTTGTCAAAATATCACAACATAGCATTATTTCTATTCCCACCCACAAACAAATTAATACAATTTTCACCCACTGAAAAGGAAATTATAATTAATGAGTGCAAAATTATTATGCATTCTTTTCTTAAAGACAGTGTTAGTGTTTGTTAGACCACTGAAACCCCTTCAGCTGATGATGAATTTGCTGAATATATAGAGGTCCAGCAAATTGATCCAAATAAAAATCAAGTAGAGCAAGAAATTACAGGTTATTCAAATGTAAATGTTACAACAAATTTTGATGCTTTGACTTGGTGGTATATGCATAAGCAATTCTTTCTTCTTTTGTATAAGACTAGCTGCAAAATATTCTGCATTCCAGCGAGCAGCGCGGCATCAGAAAGAACATTTTCAAACGCTAGAAATTTAATTACTGAAAAGCGTTGTCTAATAGCAACTAATTCAGATAACATAAATAAAATAATGTTTTTAAACTCAAATATAAACTAAAAATTTAATGTTAATGTATTAAGTATATAATAATAAGCTACATAAATAAATATCAGTCTTTTCTTTTAGACCCTGTACTTTAAAAAAGTACAAAAGGGTCTATTAAGATTGTGCAAGCCCGAAATGTATGTAACAGGCAGAAGGAGGCGTGGCAGACCCCATAAAGTATATATATTTTTGATCAGGACGACGAGCTGAGTCGATCTAGCCATGTCCGTCTGTCCGTCTGTCTGTCCGTCTGTCCGTCTGTATGAACACCTAGATCTCGGAAACTGTAAGAGCTAGAGACATCATATTTGGCAGTTAGATGCCCCTATAGTGCAAGCAGATCAAGTTTGTGTTAGATTTTTGATACCTCCCCCCCTCCACCAAAAACCGCGAAAAACTGCCACGCCCACAATTTTAAAGATACAAACTTGTGTTGGCATACGAAATTCTTATGATAATCTTTATCTGTACTGTAAATTGTGGCTCAATCGGATAATAAACACCGGAGATATTCAAGATTCAATTCCCAGTACTAGGTAAGGGGGGAGCTGCGCGAGCGTATGTGTGGTTGCATGCGACTTTGCGCTATGTGTGCTGGTGTGAGTGTTAGCGTGTGTGTGTGCAAAGGAAAGTACAGGGTCTCCTACTGTCGGTTGCATCCGACTGTAGCTTTCCGAGTTTTTTTATTTTTTAATTCATTTTTATTGCTGCTTATATTATATATATGTATATTCATAAAGTATATATCTCGGAACTATAAGAGCTAGAGACGTAATTTTTTTGTTTGGCTTGTGTATAACATAGGCAGGCCAAGTTTTTTAATTTTATATCTCATCCCTCCCCCTCAAATTTGCAAAATTTTCTTAGCATGTACACTTTTAAAGTCACTGGATTCCTTCTTTGCATAAATAAAGCTTTAGATGCTTTGAATGTTTGGCGCGATTTATAATTTAATGCGTATAATAAGCACCGGAGATATTGGACAATGAATTTTCTGTAGTAGGCATTTGGCTGGGGGAGGGGGTAGCCACAGTGCAAGCGCCCACTAGGGCGTATGCGTGATTTTTGGTTGTAAGTTTTAATTTCTATGAGTATTGGTTATTGTTTATATTTACGCATATATTTATATGTATAAGTGTGTGTGTGTGTATGTATAAGTGCATGTGTATGTGTATGTACATATATGCTGCTGCTATTATCGACCCCCAGGGCAAGGTACAGGGTCTCCTACTGTCGGTTGAGTCCGACTGTAGCTTTCTCTACTTTTTAGACCCTGTACTTTAAAAAAGTACAAAAGGGTCTATTAAGTTTGAGCAAATGACATTTGTGTGTAACAGGCAGAAGGAGGCGTGGCGGACCCCACAAAGTATATATATTCTTGATCAGGACGACGAACTGAGTCGATCTGGCCATGTCCGTCTGTCTGTCTGTCTGTCTGTCTGTCTGTCTGTCTGTCTGTCTGTCCGTCTGTCTGTATGAACACCGAGATCTCGGAAACTATAAGAGCTAGAGACTAAATTTTTTTTGTTTGGTTCGTGTATTACATAGGCAGGCCAAGTTTATGTTTTTATACATTGAATTTCACAAGGCTAATAGACCCTTTGTACTTTTTTAAAGTACAGGGTCTAAAACGAATGCAAAATAGAATTTGTTTAATAATTAATTGCTAAACCTTTAGGTGTTAGTATTTATTATTTATTGCAGGATTTGTTGCTGTTTGTTTATACTCACCTATCGTATGTTACTAGTTTTGTTAGAGTTAATTTTTTATGTTAATTGGTATTAGTATTAGTTGGCATAGAGATTTGTCAAGATATGCTGACGGACGACGGACCCAGCGCTATCCAAACCATGCAGACAGGAGCAATGATGACGACACTGCGACACTGACGAGTAGATGATTGGGACCAACTGAGTCGAGCCTTACTGGATCGGTTCAGAAGACACTAAACGGAGCATGACGTGATGCTGGAGTTGTTGCAGAACAATAACCCGGAGAAGCACTGGACGACTACATCCACCACGTGCGTCAACTATCAACTATAAAAAAGAGGATTTAAGGAAACCATGGCGAAATATGTGTATGCCATGGATATACTTACTGCAAACCACATATGGCAAGAATGCATCGAAGTGGAGAGAAGTGCAGGCAGAAGAGGGCGTAACAAAACTAACCACCAGACATGTTAGACGCGTTCTTAAACCGCTCCGCTCCGTGCTAAAAATATAGTGGATATAACCGCATATTAATTCACGAAAAGACGCCGTAACCATGATATGTTTGTCGAATTTAAGCTTGTGATCAAGAAGTACTCCCAAATCGGTTACTTCCTCAATTTTATCTAGTTGCATACTGTCAAGCGCGTAACTAAAATGTTGGGGCTGGCGTCTGTAAAATGTCATGTTCTTACACTTTGCGTAGTTAAGTTGAAGGTGATTAATCTTACACCATGCCGAAAAAGCGTTTAAGTCATCCTGCAGCAATAAATGCGAAGTGACGTCATTATACGTCATACACAGCTTAACACCATCCGCATACATTTAAACAAGAGAATGTGATAGGACAGGATAAGTTAAACAGTAATGAGCCTAGATGGCTACCTTGCGGGACACCAGAAGTAACAGATACAGGTTTAGAAACAGAACTTTTAAAAATAACTCTCGGAATCCTATTAAGTAGGTACTCGGAGATCCAGTTAATAAGATTGGTAGGAAAGCCTAGTTGATCTAGCTTGTACAGTAAAAGAGAATCGTTAACGAAGTCAAATGCCTTGCTGAGGTCTGTATAAATGACATCCGTTGGCTTTTGATTTTAAAATCCTGTAATCACCGTGGAAGTTAGTTCAAGTAGGTTAGTAGTAGTTAATCTGCACTTCATAAAACCATGCGGGGATGTTGGAATAATGGAGCTACATAAATGTTGCATTTGAGAAGTAATTATACTCTCCAAAGTCTTTGGTATTGCCCCTATAGTTCTTAACGTCAGACTTGGAGCCGGATTTATGAAGAGGGGTAATAAAAGATTCCTTCCAAATATCGGGAAAATTACTGGTATATAATGACCAAGTAAACAATTTGTGTAATGGCTCACACAAAGAGTAGGCACTCCATCAGGACCCGGGAAAAAACTGGTTTAAGTTTGCTAAGAGAGCTTAGTAGCATACTTTTTGTGATTACAGGACTAAAGATACAATTTGATTTTAGGCGATGGGAGGGATAACACATATTATCATGATTAGAAGTGGAACAAGTTGTTTGAAAAAACGTGGCAAAGAGATCTGTAGAGGCCTGATCGGTGTTTGCGTTTGTATTTTCGTAGAAGAGGATTTACGCTTGGAATTAACAAAATTTTAGAACTGTCGAGGATCTTGTGCAAATTGTAGCTTGCAGCAATGTAGGTAGTTATTATAACACTGCAAATTAAATATTAAAAAATTTGTCTTAGCTACTGCATAACGTGAAAAATCAGATGGTGTTTCCTTGTACCTTTTAAAATACCTGGACCTCACATATTTTAAACTAGCTAATTTACTTGTAAACCAAGGGGGCCTATTAGACCTAACTCGAGACATTACGGGAACGCAAGAATCAAAAAAAGAACTCAAGTTTTTATAAAAGAAAAGAACAGCAATGCTCATATCTGTACAGGAGTGCAATTGTGACCAATCAGTCTCAAGAATTAGTAAGTTAAGCTTATGATAATCAGTTTTAATAGAGATAGAACACTGTGAAGACTTAATTAGACACATTAATTATTTCTTCACAAATAGTCTAGTTATACTTATTAAATAATAGAATAATACAACAACAAAAGGGTAGAGCTACGGTATCAGCAGAGGCTTAGTGTCGGTAGACATAGGCAGACATAGCAGTACAAGGTACCGTAGACAGAGGTTCGAGAAAGTTCGAACAGGGCAGAGTCCAACTGCCAGGTACAAGCAAACATAGCAGTAGAAAGTACCGTAGGCAGAGGGTCGAGAAAGATTCGAACTATTGGTTGATCATGCGAGGGCAGATCAACTATAAAAGGAGATGCGATGGAGCAGCGAGGGACAGTATCTACGAGACAGTATTTTGAGGTATGGTATTCCGAGAAAGTAAAACGAGAGTAGAGCGTGAGAAATATAAGCGAAACGGCAAATCGAATCAAAGTATATTATATCGAGCTACAAATGTTAACCGGTACGGTTTAACCAAATATAAATTGTGATTAAATTGTTTAAAGAGTATTGGCTAGTTTTGTAAGTGGTTCAAGTAATACAGAAGCAGGAATTCGAAAGATGAATAGTTTGTGGTAAACGTAGTTAACAGAATCCTAGGGTTGCGTTGAAAACCAAACGATATATCATAAAATTACCATTCGTTAAGGCAAAGAGTTTTCAACAAAGACAGAATTTAGGCAAGATTACGGTAGTAATCTTATAAAAAGTGAGAGCAGATTGCGTTAGCAATCTTGAAGAGAGAAGAAACAATATAGTAAGGTGGCGGTAGCCATAGAGAACAAACCATATTACAAAGTGTAACAATACAAACATTGTAAAACCATAAAATACAGATAAAACGGAGTATCGAAATATATGTATGAACTATAAAACAAAGTGACTTCTTATTTAAGGCAACACGCAAGTGCTACAATTATAAATTTGTTGCTCAAACCCAATAAATCGCTGAAGCTTAGCTTAGCTATAACCCGGCAAAATAAAAGGTTCGTTACAACTGGCGCCCAAACGTAGGGCTTTGCGTGAAGAATAAATACAGTAAAGTGCGGAAAATTTTGTTTGATAAAACTAATTAAAAAAAGTAGGGAAAGCTACAGTCGGACGCAACCGAAAGTAGGAGACCCTGTACTTTGATTTGCCCTGGGGTCAATAATAGCAGCAGCATATATGTACATACTCATACAGATACATATATATGTACATATCTTATGCTCTGAAGATTGACAATAGTTGCAATGAGGGTTTGGTTTTCTATGTTGAGAGTCTGTCTTGCCCTTGGCAACCGAAACGAAGCTTTGCTGTGACCTTTATTATTTTCCAATTTTGGCTTGTTTTTAATCTTAGTCGATTCTTCTGTGGCTAAGTACTGATACCGCCTATTTAAAAAACTAGCACAATCAGACCAAGAAGGCAACTTGTTATAATCAAGCTGTTCTCCAAATTTAGATTTGGTTGTATGATCCACCTTGGCCATAATCGTATGAATAATCATAGCATTTGCTATATCCTTATCATTGTCTAGAGACAACAACGATGAGTATATGGCAGAAACTGTATCAATTATAGATCTCAGAGATCCTGCAGATGGTTTACTCATTATAGGTATATCAATTAATTGCGATACGGTATCAAAAAAACATCAGACATTTATTATCGTACACAGCATCAAGACTATCCAAAACCTTTTGATAATTGCAATCGGTCAATTAATACGGTTTAATAACGCCTTCATCAGAAAACACGAAACTAAATGATTAAATTTCTCTACGTTGGCTAACGACTGATCAGCATCTACTAGAGTATCAAAGAGGCACATAAAATTCCTGTATTCGGAATGCTTTCCGCTAAATGTTGGTAGACGCATTTTTGGCAGCTGTGAATGATGACTTGCACATCCTGAATTACATGTCGATGCCCTTTCAGGATTGCTATTTAGTGCGTTTAAATACAATGCTTTGGTCGATATGCATGAGTCCTCAAGAGGCCCTCTTGTATCGTTACTAGGATCGTAACTGTCTATTTGGGCTTGAAGGTTCATTGCCTTTTCGATATACCCTACCAGAATTTCTAAACGACATGACAGCTGAGGTTTTTCAAATGAAATTGTCTTCTGTTCAAATGAAACTTTAATACGCTCGGTATCTAGTTTAATTTATTTAGGTATTAACCGATTTATAAAATTAAGCAAATTTATTTTTTACCGAGCGCGAACAATAATGTCAATAATTATTGTTGTGTTTATTTAGCGTGTATGCAATAAATATTAATAGGCAGCTTCAACAATTCTCGAAACCTATTCAACCTATACACCCTATCGAATTTGATTACAGGGTATACCGTTTGCCGCTAAACCGCTAAACAAAGAGCGCGATTAACAGACTCACGAAAGAGTAGGCAAAGTGAATAGCAATAACAGCTGAACACTGCAACTGTAGCAGACAACGGAAAAGGCAACAGTATGTCCAGTTTAATGCACTTCACAAACGAAATTATCTCGCAGTTATATGAAAAAATGTAATTTAACGTGTATGCAATAAATAATAGGCAGCTTCAACAATACTCGACACCTTACTATTTGGACTATATATACCCAATCGAATTTTATTACAGGGTATACCGTTTGCACAAACGCTAAACAAAAGAGCGCGCTTAACAGACTCACGAAAGAATAGGCAAAGTGGATAGCAATAACAGCTGAACACTGCAACTGTAACACAAAACGGAACAGGCTAGAACAGCTCAAAATCTTAGCTGTAACACAAACGGAACAGGCTATAACAGCTCAAAATCTTTGCTGTAACACTTGCAGTTTATTGCAATTAATAAAAAAAAATAAGGTCGAATTAATGCAACAAATGCAATTCCTTTTTTTATTTGTTTCACTTCACCGGCTTTTATATTATATATTATATTGTATGTATATCTGTATATGTGTGTATGTAATGTATGTTCACAAATTACTGACACCAATAATTGAGTATGAACTGCAAGCTTATATTGCCTCGCACAATTGCGGATTAATGCAACTCAATTTTCGGTACAGTTTACCTGTTCGTTTTCCGCTGATTCCATGGACACTTCCCCACTGTGTGATCCTCGATCCATTTGCACTCCGACGAACTGAGTATACAGAACACCACCAATTTGAATTATTAATAACGAAATACCGAAGTCCCTGCTCGGGCGCCAATCAAAAATCTCAAGCTTTTTTAAGATTATAAAATACAACTTTGCTTTAATTTCGAGACGCGGTATTAAACAATGGTGGTGTCTGTATTGGACTCTTACGAATATTTTGCGCAACTAAACTGACACAGCAGCAGATGCTATGCAGCGACTCACAAACCGAGCCGTGCGAGAGAGACTTAACATTACTATTCTCTTATACTAACTTCATTACAGCTTACAGTACTACACTTCAATAGATATAACTTACAATACTAGACAATTCAATTGATCTTATAATTAATTAATTATACAATATACTACTTGGGCGTCTGCTCCAACATTCCGCCCCCATTGAAGGAGTCCACTTCTTCAACCAGTGGAAGGAGAGCCAATTTGTGGATGGCCCGCTTAATGACGCCGCTTTGGGTCCGAACCTCTGCCACGCGAACTTTGGCGTCCTCGCCTGCTATGACCCGCGTGACGCGGCCGATATGCCACCTCTGAGGAGGAGTGTTGTCCTCGTGGACCAGCACCATGCGCCCAACGTCTAAATTGGCGCTGCCCTTGCTCCATTGTGACCGCTGCTGTAGGCCCAGCAGATAGTCCTTGGACCAACTGCGCCAAAACTACAGTTTGAGCTCCGACAGTTGCCGCCAGCGCTTTAAGCACAGACTGTTTGCCCTTTGCCAGTGCATTTCGGGTCCTAATTCTCGGGGCTGCGTGAGAACTGCCTGGCCTAGCAGTAGATGTCCCGGCGTGATTGGCTCTCCATCGTTGGGATCCGTGGTGTCCGCGGCCAGAGGCCTTGAATTGAGCAGCGCCTCGACGTCGACCAGATGGGTGCTCAGCTCGTCGTGGGTGAGGTTGGCCGTGCCGGCTCCTCTCACCAGCCTGTGTTTCGCGGCCTTGACTGCCGCCTCCCACAGCCCTCCGAAGTGTGGCGACCTGGGAGGAATGAATGTCCACTCCACTCCTCTCTCCGCCGTGTAATCCACCAGCTGCTCCCGTTGCTCCTCGAACGCTCTCTGCAGATCGCTCAGCACATTGCTCGCTCCCACGAAATTTGTCGCTTTGTCGCCGTAAATCCGCTCGGGAAGGCCTCGTCGTCCTGCGAACCTTTTAAAAACATTAAGGAAAGCATCAGTTAATAGGTCGAACACTATTTCCAGGTGAACAGCCTTTGAAGTGAAACATACAAAGACAGCTACATATGCTTTAACGGGTGGCCTGCCGCGTAACCTGTAACTAACATAAAATGGTCCGCAAAAATCGACTCCGCAAACCCTAAACGGGCGACCTTCTCGGATACGATCTGCTGGCAAGTTTCCCATTATTTGTCCTAATAGTTTCGGCTTGTATCGAAAGCAATGGACACAACTTCGAACAACTGCTGAACATGCTTCTCGTGCATTAACTACCCAAAATTGCTGTCGTAACAATGCAATTAATGCCTTTGTGCCGGCGTGGTAGTTTTTGAAATGGAGATTGTGGGTGTAACGCTTGACAAAGGTTTCATCTCGAGGAAGCAATAGTGGAAATTTCGCGTCGTATGGAATTTGACTGTGCAAGAGCCTGCCACCGACACGGATAACTTTAAAGTGGATTCCTAATTCATCAAACTCGTATATGAAAGGATTTAACGATTGAAAGGTTGGCGCTAAAACCTTCGACTTTTTCAACAACTCCATTTCTTTAGCAAACCTATTACCCTGCACTATTTCCACGATTTTTAACATCGCTAAACGTCGTTCAACGGCAGAAATAATGTTTAAATTGCTTCGACAACGTTTGTAACAAAATTTTTGTAAACAAAAATAACATAAGCTACTATGCGAATGATCTTGGGACACGATGATCGCCGTTCGAAAAGATCCAATATTCTATTTGTATCGTCCATTGCATGACTGACTACATGACTTGCAACACTTTTCTTATTTTCTGAAGCCTGAACTTCAGGAGACAATTCGAATGTATGAAGTTGTGGCCAATTATCAGAAGAAAATTCTAAAAATCCTGGGTCGCTAAACCACAGTGATTTAACCAATTCTTCTATGCAAGCTCCCCTAGAAGCGACATCTGCTGGATTTAAATCAGTCGGTACATGACGCCATATAACATGCACAGAGCGCTCTTGAATCTCTGCAACTCTGTTTGCTACGAATGTGGCTAGCGTAGATGGTTCTCGTTTTAACCAATATAGAGTTACCTGAGAATCAGACCAAAAATTTACGCTGTCTATTTTAAGCTTGCTTAACACAGGTGCAATTTGTTGCCAAACTTTACAAAGTAAATGTGTTGCACATAATTTAAGCCGTGGAATTGCCTTTGTTGACAGAGGAGCAACTCGAGACTTAGCCGTTAGTAACACGGTTTGCACTTGATCTTCGTATCGTGTGCATACGTAAATGCAACATCCGTAGGCGTCACCTGAAGCATCTGCGAAACCATGTACTTCTAATTGGCTATATTCGCTTCTGCACACGTACCGAGGCATCTTGACTCTATGATGCGTGAAGATGACTAGGAATTGTCTCATCCCAATCTAACTTTTGCCGCCAAAGTTTCTGCAGCAATATCTTAGCCTTGGTAACAAGAGGACAGAGCAAACCAAGAGGGTCAAACAACCGAGAAGCTACCGATAAAATGTTGCGTTTGGGTTGGTTTCATTGTTGAAAATCCATCGACATCGAGATTATTACGCAAGTCATCAGCATGTGGAACCCAACGTATTCCCAATGTTTTCACTGAGCTTTTTTCTTCCACTTTCAAAAACTTCTCTCCTTCAACTGTGCATAAACCTGGATGATTTGACACCCATTTTGCTAACGGAAACCCGCCTGAATCTAGCACATATTTGACTTGGGCACAAATCTGTTGTAGCTTTGCCAGGGTATCCGCGCCTGCAAGCATATCATCCACATAAAAACAATTTTTTATGACTGCTGCAGCTTCAGGATGTGTTTCTACACACTGGTTCGCCAGCTCGAATAAGCAGCGAATTGCTAAAAACGGGGCAGAAGCTGTGCCATATGTGACTGTATTAAGCCGATAAGTCTGCAACGGTTGCGAGACATTTTCTCGCCAAAGAATTAATTGAAAGTTGCGATCGTCTTCTGCGATGTCAACTTGACGATACATTTTCGAAATATCCGCAGTTACAGCATACTTGTAAGTTCGAAAGTTCAACAACGTCAAGTAAAGTTCCCTCTGAATTGTTGGCCCAACCATAAGAGTTTTATTTAAAGAAACAGCTGCTGATGTTTTGCTAGAAGCATCAAATACGACACGTAGCTTGGTTGAGGTGCTTTCAGGTCTCAAGACGCATTGATGGGGAATATAGTAATGCTGTCCTGGAGGAGTAGAGGTCATAATCGACATGTGACCAAGATCTTTGTACTCTTTCATGAATGTGTGATACATGTCAAGAAGAGCTCTGTCTTTGCTTAACTTGCGTTCGAGTTGAAGATATCGCCTTTCCGCTGTTTGAAAGGACTTACCGAGAGTGCTAGGATTTCTTTTAAAAGGGAGTCTGACTTGAAAACTGCCAGAAGATAATCTTTGTACAGTGTGAATGAAGTTATCTTCACACTTGGTTTGTTCAGCTGTTCGATGTACAGCCTTCGACTCGTCTGGGGTTCTGTCTAACTCCCAAAAACGTTGAACCAATGAGTCGAGAGAATAATCGATATTGTGAGCTGCTATATTGCAACTGAATTGTCGTTGAGACAGTTCACTGCAATATTTGCTAGATACAATCCACCCAAATAATGTTTTTTGGATTGACGGAAGATCTGGACTAACTTTATCTGCCCAACGCACAGTAAATCAAAGAATGCTTCTGCTCCCAACAATATATCGATTTTCGCAGGCCTATAGAATTCTGGATCCGCCAGTTCTATATTTTTGGGTATCTTCCAATGTTCGGAAGGAAGCAAATGCCCAGGCTGACTTGCGGATATAGATTTCAATACCCAAAAGTCAGTGGAGAAGCCATACGAATTCAGGCGAGACTGAACATAAGTCGAAACCTTATGTTTGATGGCAGTAGTAGATTTGCCCACAGTCACTACGCTCAAAGATGCGTTTTCTCGATGCAGTCGAATTGCTGAGCTAAAGCCTCTGAAATTAAGTTTATTTGAGACCCTGAATCCAGAAGAGCTCTAGCAACATGTATCTGGCCGAATCGATCCTTGATCTTGATACTTGCCGTTGCTAAAATCACCTGATCAGTGCTAAGCACATGACCAGCGTAAACTTCTGATGCTACTGGCACAGGTGTAGGTTGTGTGCTGGTTTCATATCTATGAAGCAAAGAATGCTGTGGCTTAGCACACACCCGACACTTAGAAGATTTACACTTCGATACTATGTGACCAATGTTCAAGCAATTGATGCACAGCTTTTGCAACTTCACAAAGGCAAACCGATCTTCGACAGGAATGGCAGTAAAGACAGGACAAGAATCCATTTTATGCTCTGAAGATTTACAATAGTTGCAATGAGGGTTTGGTTTTCTATGTTGAGAGTCTGTCTTGCCCTTGGCAACCGAAAACGAAGCTTTGCTGTGACCTTCATTATTTTACAATTTTGGCTTGTTTTTAATCTTAGTCGATTCTTCTGTGGCTAAGTACTGATACCGCCTATTTAAAAAGCTAGCACAATCAGACCAAGAAGGCAACTTGTTATAATCAAGCTGTTCTTCAAATTTAGATTTGGTTGTATGATCCACCTTGGCCATAATCATATGAATAATCATAGCATTTGCTATATCCTTATCATTGTCTAGAGACAACAACGATGAGTATATGGCAGAGACTGTATCAATTATAGATCTCAGAGATCCTGCAGATGGTTTACTCATTATAGGTGTACCAAACAATTGCGATACGGTATCAAAAGCCATCAGACATTTATTATCGTACACAGCATCAAGACTATCCAAAACCTTTTGATAATTGCAATCTGTCAATTGATACGGTTTAATAACGCCTTCATCAGAAAGACACGAAACTAAATGATTAAATTTCTCTACGTTGGCTAACGATTGATCAGCATCTACTAGAGTATCAAAGAGGCACCTAAAATTCCTGTATTTGGAATGGTTTCCGCTAAATGTTGGTAGACGCATTTTTGGCAGCTGTGAATGTCGATGCCCATTCAGGATTGCTATTTAGTGCGTTTAAATACAATGCTTTGGTCGATATGCATGAGTCCTCAAGAGGCCCTCTTGTATCGTTACTAGGATCGTAACTGTCTATTTGGGCTTGAAGGTTCATTGCCTTTTCGATATACCCTACCAGAATTTCTAAACGACATGTCAGCTGAGTTTTTTCAAATGAAATTGTCTTCTGTTCAAATGAAACTTTAATACGCTCGGTATCTAGTTTAATTTATTTAGGTATTAACCGATTTATAAAATTAAGCAAATTTATTTTTTACCGAGCGCGAACAATAATGTCAATAATTATTGTTGTGTTTTTAGTGTGTATTTAGCGTGTATGCAATAAATATTAATAGGCAGCTTCAACAATGCTCGAAACCTATTCAACCTATACACCCTATCGAATTTGATTACAGGGTATACCGTTTGCCGCTAAACCGCTAAACAAAGAGCGCGATTAACAGACTCACGAAAGAGTAGGCAAAGTGAATAGCAATAACAGCTGAACACTGCAACTGTAACACAAAACGGAACAGGCTAGAACAGCTCAAAATCTTAGCTGTAACACAAAAGGAATAGGCTATAACAGCTCAAAATCTTAGCTGTAACACTTGCAGTTTATTGCAATTAATAAAAAAAAATAAGGTCAAATTAATGCAACAAATGCAATTCTGTTTTTTATTTGTTTCACTTCACCGGCTTTTATATTATATATTATATTGTATGTATATCTGTATATGTGTGTATGTAATGTATGTTCACAAATTACTGACACCAATAATTGAGTATGAACTGCAAGCTTATATTGCCTCGCACAATTGCGGATTAATGCAACTCAATTTTTGGTGCAGTTTACCTGTTCGTTTTCCGCTGATTCCATGGACACTTCCCTATTGTGTAATCCTCGAACGATTTGCACTCCGACGAACTGAGTATACAGAACACCACCAATTTGAATTATTAATAACGAAATACCGAAGTCCCTGCTCGGGCGCCAATAAAAAATCTCAAGCTTTTTAAGATTATAAAATACAACTTTGCTTTAATTTCGAGAAGCTTCATTACAGCTTACAGTACTACACTTCAATAATTATAACTTACAATACTAGACAATTCAATAGATCTTATAATTAATTAATTATACAATATACTACTTGGGCGTCTGCTCCAACACACACAAACACTTATACATACAAATATACACGCAAATACAAACAATAATCAATACTCATACAGAAATTCATACTCACAATCAAAAATCACGCATACGCCCTAGTGGTCGCGTACACTGTGGCTTCCCCTTCCCCATACCAAATACCCAGTACAGAAAATTGTTTGCCCAATATCTCTGGTGTTTATTACGCGGATGGGCTGAAAATCGCACCAAACATTCAAAGCATCCCACTGCTATTGCAAGCTGCTCTGTTGCTGTTGGTGATAGTGCCCGTGTGGCTTCCAGTGTGGTTGCCGGTGAGGCTGTTTGGCGCGCTGCCACTACTATTGCAAGCTGCTCTGCTGCTGTTGGTCGTGGTGACCGTGTGGCTTCCAGTGTGGTTGCCGGTGAGGCTGCTTAACGCGCAGCCGCTGCTATTGCAAACTGCTCTGTTGCTGTTGGTGATAGTGCCCTTGTGGCTTCGAGTGTGGTTGCCGGTGATGCTGTTTGGCGCGCTGCCACTGCTATTGCAAGCTGATCTGTTGCTGTTGGTGATAGTGCCCGTGTGGCTTCCACTGTGGCTGCTAGAGAGGCTGCTTAACGCGTAGCCACTGCTATTGCAAGCTGCTCTGCTGCTGTTGGTGATAGTGCCCGTGTGGCGTCCACTGTGGCTGCCAGTGAGGCTGTTTGGCGCGCAGCCACTGCTATAGCAAGCTGCTCTGCTGCTGTTGGTGGTGGTGCCCGTGTGGCTTCCAGTTTGGTTGCCGGTGAGGCTGTTTGGCGCGCTGCCACTACTATTGCAAGCTGCTCTGCTGCTGTTGGTCGTGGTGACCGTGTGGCTTCCAGTGTGGTTGCCGGTGAGGCTGCTTAACGCGCAGCCGCTGCTATCTGACGTTTCGTCTTCTTCGAGACAGAGTCTACAGAGTGTATCGTCAACAATTTTGAGCTTAATGAGATGCTTGCGTAGCCTACAATGTCCTATAAGTATACCAGTGACTATTCTAAGTGAACTTTTGCTCATTCTTAGGCTGTCCTCAGTTCTCTTCTTGTTATAGCTTCCTAAGAGCAGTTTGCTCTGTCTGGCTCCCTGATATGTTTCCCAGTATTCCTCGCTGTCCCTTCGTGCCTTAGAATTTATACTTTGTCTGACAAAGTTGGGTCCAAGACCGCAGAAGGGTTCTGGTCCTAGAAGAGGCTTGCTAGCCCCTTTCCTAGCTAAATCGTTGCCTGGAACTCCTGCATGGCCGGGTACCCAGTATACGGTCACTTTATTTGACAGCCCTAGACTGTTTAGTGAGCCTATACATTGCCAGACTAGTCCAGACTTCACTTTGAAGCCGGTGAGTGCTTTGATAGCAGCTTGCCTGTCTGAGAAGATGGCTCTCTTTACCGGTGTATTCTCGGTCGATGTTGAAGGTGGCGCATCTATCAATTGCATTTACCTCCGCCTGGAAAATACTGAAATATTTTCCCAGAGATTCATGGAATTTGCATCTAGGTCCGCAGACTCCCGAGCCTGCCCCTTCACCTGTTAGTAAGCCGTCCGTATACCACCTGATGGCGTGAGTTTTCACGTTGTAGGTGTTGGACAGGCCCTTCCATTCGTTTTTGACGCTCATTTCGACTTTGAAATGTTTCTCGAAGCTGTATCTAATGATTCCCTCATCCTGTGGGAACTGTGTTAGTATCTCAGTAGCCTTGGCCGCTGATTTTGATACTGTTTTCCCTGTTAGCCTTACATGCGCTTGCATCGCAGTCTGCTTAATGTGAATGTGAAGAGGAGTTAGCCCTAACAGAATGTCTAGCGCAGTTGAAGGACAGGTTCACATTGCCCCTGTGATGCATGAACAGGCGAGCCTCTGTAACTTGGCCAGTTGCTTCCTGGTGCACTCCAGGTTAGCGCGTTCTGCCCAGACAACTGCCCCATAACAGACTATCGGTTTGATCATAGTCTCATACATCCACATCAATTTTTTCCCCCAATTTTTTCCAGCGAGCCCTCTGCAGCTCATCAACGCAAGTGTGGCTTTATTAGTGGCTTGGTCTACGTGCCGTTTCCACGATAGTCGTTTGTCAAGTACTACACCCAAGTACTTGACCTCGGTGGAAATTGGTATAGTTATCTCCCCTATGGTTATTGGCCGCATGGTTATAAGTTTGTATCGTCTGCTGAAGGCTACAATCGTGGTTTTAGCTGGGTTAATGCTAAGGCCCACATCTCTGCACCAGGACGTACCTAATCGCAGCCTTAGGGTGACCATGTCACATAAGGTGTGCGAGAATTTGCCTCTACAGATAATGGTAATGTCATCAGCATAGCCTTGACATTCAATACCACTCTCCTATAGTTTTTGTAGTAGCTCATCAACTACCAGACTCCACAGGAGTGGTGAGAGGACACCACCCTGCGGACACCCTCTTGTAGTCTGAGCTCTTACTGTTGTGCCGCTGATCCTGCAGATGGATAGGAAGTATACCATCCGGGCCTGGTGATTTGTAAGACTGAAATGTGCTGATGGCCCCTATTTACTGAGACTATTTCAGACGCTAGTTTCCATTGTGGGTTCTTGGTGGTTTTCATTAGAAGTTTTTTTTTTTTTTTTAATTCTTTATTTTAAGACTTACGGAGTAAGCAGTAACCCCTTTGTGACCTTCATATCTATTAATTCAGCCCAATAGGGCGCGCCGGCTAACCGTGACAGTTAGCTTGTTCAATGTACATATTATAAAACATTAACAAAAACAAGAACAATAATAACACTAACAAATATGCCATTCAGCGTCATCTTTTCAGTATGATCCTCCGAGGCGATCGATCCCTTAAGTCCCTAGGCTGTCTTCTATTCAGGCGTCTTAGGGGTCGCACTATAGCCAGTCCATTTGCCAGACGGTTTCTGTGGCGCACAAGTCTGTCGTGGTACCGACTAGAGTGCCTGTTCAGCTCGTCGAAGACCGTAGCAAGCTTGAGGTCTCTGTGCAGCGTGGAGTTGCGCACGTACCAGTCGCACCCTGTGATCATTCTGGCTACTCTGTTCTGAGCCACTTGGATCTTGCGGATCTGGCTATCGCAAGTCAGACCCCAGATTTGGTACCCATATTTCCAGATAGGTGCTATTATCTGCTTGTAGATTGTCACCTTGTTGGACAGTGACAATTTACTGCGCGAACAGAGCAACCAGTAGTGTTTAGCTACCGCCGAACGTACACGGATTCTTGTAGCCGCCACATGCTTTGCAAAGGTGAGTCTACGGTCCAGGGTGACTCCTAGGTATTTTGCTGAATCAGCCTGCGGGACAGGTAGGTCCTCGATGTGTACAGCCGGCGGCGTTTTCTGGCGCAGAGTGAAGCATGTGTTGATGGATTTACTGCTGTTTATTCCTATATTCCATCTCCTCGCCCACTTTGCAAACCTTGCAGCAAAGTTTTGGATGCCGTAGGCAGCATCGTGTTCGCATTCGGACCGGTATGTTACACAGACGTCATCAGCAAAGGTGGCAAGCATTGAGGTCCCAATAAGATGTGGGCTCGGCTGCGGCATGTCGTAGCTAAATAGGCAATATAGTAATGGCCCCAGGACACTTCTTTGTGGTACCCCAGCCGCAACATCATGCTCAGCAGAGAGTGCTGAGTGGAATCGCACAGCGAAGCGTCTTCTCTCCAGGTAAGACCTCAGCAAGCCAAAGTACGGTGCAGGCAAGGTCTCCTTTATTTTGACCAGAAGGCCGGTTTGCCACACTCGATCGAATGCTTCCCTGATATCCAGGAAAATGGAATTGCAGTATTCCTTACTGTCGAACGCAATCAGTATCTGTTCCACAACGCGATGTAGTTGTTCGACAGTACAGTGGCCAGCGCGGAATCCAAACTGGTGCTCAGGAATGATCTCCTGAGAGTCCATGACCTCGACAATCCGGGCAGCAATCAGTCTCTCAAACACCTTCGATAAAGAAGGGAGGAGACTGATCGGCCGGTAGGACGCTGGGTCCCTTTCCGGCTTGCCAGGTTTATGGATCATGGAGATTATACCGAGCTTCCACTGGGCAGGGAAGCATTGCAACCTCACAATAGCGTTGAAAACCAACGCTATGTAGAGAATTGCGCGATTTGGCAGTGCCTTCAGTGTGGCATTGCATATGGCATCATGGCCTGGTGCTTTGTTGACTCTCTGTCTCCCAATGACAGCAGAGATCTCCTCTGGTACGAACGGAGCAATTGGCAGGTCCATTTGAAGCGCTTGGGATAGCTTGTCTTGCGTTTCTGCGACTTGCTGCTGACTGGCAAGGTCAAACGGCTGAAAACGTTCGGCAAGGTGCCTGGCAAACACTCCCGCTTGCTCCAAATCAGACCGACACCAGCGGCCATTAATGTCAGCCAGTGGTGCCTTCCTTGCGCACTGTCTTTTGATGGATCTCGTGGCCTTCCAGAGCGAGTGTGTCGCGTCGCTGTGAATGCCGGTATTGGCTAGCCTCTCGTCAAACCATGCCGACTTGTGTACCGCCAGTGCCCGACGAAGCACGGTCTGCGCGCGATTCCAAGCCGCTTTGTCAAGTGGGTGGCGAGATCTCATCCACCTTGTCCTTAGGCGTCTCTTATCAGCGATAAGCAGACGAATTTCTTGGGTGATCGGAATAGTGGCTGCTGTTGGCCTTTGTATCGGGGGCCGGGGGGCTATTCTGGCTGCTACCTTGACTTTGTCCGCAAACACGTCTAGTTGATGTCGATGTTCAGGGGCAGCGAGCGCTCTAGTTTTGCTTGGAATAGCTCCAAGTTGGTTCGCCTAGTTATTAGTCGCTCCATCTTGGGGTATGCTAACGAGGCTGCATCCAGCGTGATTATCAGTGGTAAGTGGTCGGAGCTAAGCTCCACGACCGATCGAATTTCAGCATGGATGCCCAGGATGCCTCTCGTTAACGCAAAGTCAATGCAGCTTGGAGCACCTCTACTTCCATAAGGATACCTCGTAGGACCTCCTGTAGCCAACGAATTCACCTCGGTGCTTAAGACTAGATCTGCAAGCGCACGACCTCTTTGGTTGCCCCTCGCTGCTCCCCAGAGCTAGTGTGACGCATTCCAGTCACCCGCAACCAGGAATTTCGGACTGAACTGCTCCAAAATGGTTTGGTAGTCGTCCGTAGCCCACACGAACCTCGAAGGACAATATATCGCGCCGATGTTGATAACGCCTAATGCCGTCTCGACCGCTGCTGACGCTAGTTGCACCTTGGGATTGGCCACTGGATTTAGCGGGAAGTGCACTAGGTTTGACTTGATCAGGATTGCAGCGCCTCCCTTAGCGTTGCCGTTGCTCGGGTCCTTCGCAGAATATGCCTCGTACCCAAACAATTTGGGCGCGTCTGATCCTCTCAAGTGGGTTTCGCTGAGAAGCACGATATCAATGTTATGACGCTGCACAAAGCACTCCACTTCCTGCAGCTTTCTGGAAACGCCGTCGGCGTTCCACACTAGGATGCGCAGTGGCATCATTTATGAGCCTGCTGCGCCTGGAGCGCGGTGAGCAAATTGATAATTTGCCCCTGCTGCTGTGTCTGTTGTTGTTGCTGCTTAAGTAGCATCATCATGAGATCCATTTGTTTCTCCTGGAGTGAGAGAAGAGCATTGATACTTGTGTTTAGCCCCTGTAGAATGGCATCAGTGCTGCTGTTGTCGGAATTATCATGCTGGAGTGGCTCGTACTGCCTTCTCTGCCTGCTGCGGCTTCTGTCAGCTCGGTAATGATGTTGTTGGTGCTGTACCTGTTTTTGCTGCTGCATGGGGTGTACGCCGCCTCTTGCTACGTCTGCATAGGAGATGCCGCTTTGATGATGTTGTTGGTGTAGTTGTGCCTGTTTCAGCTGCTGCATGGGGTGTACGCCGCCACTTGCTACATCTGCATAGGAGATGCCACTTTGAGGAATAGCCGTCCTCCTAGCTCCACTAGGATCACGTCGCCGTTCTTGCTGGGCGTTAGCTGCTTGCCTTGCGCCATTGCCACTTTTGGGTTTTGCCCGCTGCAGGTACGCTTGGTACTTAGTACATCCAGAGTAATTGGCTGGGTGCTGTTCGCCACAGTTGTAGCAGGTGCACAGCTCGTTGCGTGGACGAGTGCAGTTGGATGCAGGATGCAGCGCATTTCACACAGATGTGCGCTCTGCGGCAGTATTTGGCAGTGTGTCCAAACTGCTGGCATCGGTGGCATTGTATAATGGCTGTGCGCTTACGGAGGGGTTCTACAATGATCCTCATGTGGCACAGCGATCTGACTGCCAAGATCTCCTTGTTGTTGGGTGCTGCTGCGATGTTCAAGAATAACATATTAACAGGCTGGGCTTCTGGGCTTCCTGGTTCGCTGCGTCTCAGAGGTGCGTGGGCATCAATGAGCTTGTGCCCCAGCTTCTCCAGCTCCTCTTTGATGTCGCTGTGCAGCGTGCTGTGGTGAAGGCCTTTGACGCACACTCTGTATGGCCTGTCTTCCTTGAGCTGGTAGCAGTGGAATTCGTATTTTTCCTGTTCCAGCCAGTTGACAATACTCCGAAAAGAGTCGGAGTCGGCTGCATAAAGTCTCATGATTCCCCCAAGGGAGGCTCTAGCCTCGACCTTGTTGGCGTCAGTAATTTTGCGGATGCCCTGCATCAGTAGGTTCACGCTGCTGATGCCTTCCAATACTATTGGCGGCGGTTTGCGGCTGCCCTTTCTCGGCTAGGTTGCTCTTAATAGCTGCAGCTTTCTGCGTAGCTGCAATAGCGGCTTGGCGACTGGTGCTGGGCTGCATGCACAGTTCGTCGTTGGCATTGGCCTCGACATCCATTTCAGCCGAAAGGAGCTGGAAACGGTTGTTCCTTCCATTGTAACTCTCCTTTGCGAGCGGGATCGTAGTGTCATCGTAGGTGTTTGGCTTCTTCCTCTCGAGGGCCAGAGATGCGCCATGATCTCTCTTCCGCTTGATAAATTGGAAGCGTTGTGCGCTTTTATCAGCGTTCCCATCAGTGCTGGGTTTCGGTGGCAGTGCTGCCAGTACTTTTGCCAGGGTTGACTCTCCTGTAGTCTCCTCGTCCATGACGGCTTTTCTCAGAGCTTCGCCTAGAAGCATCGTTTTCCTTGTATCTGCCATTTGTCGCCTAAAAGTATGCACCGAAAGCTTGCAACGATCCTAGCCAAGACCAGAACCTTGGTTTGAAGCGCTAAGCTGGTACTTCAACCTGAGCTTTAGCAAACAGGTGATTAGCCGGCACGTGCCAGCTGTGCGACGAAGACAGAATTTGGAGTTGTGAATTATTTACCACTAGTTTGTTTTATTAATGAAAATGCCGCACTGACACTTGAGTTCCACTTTGCAGTGACTGTAGGAGTCACTGTTAATTGTTTGCGCCACAGTCGTGGGCTTAAGTCAATATATTTGATTGTCAAAAGCACTTTTAACGAGAGTACTGAAGACGGCTCGACGGGCTGAAGCTTTCGCACCGAATGACATTGGAAGTGAATTATCTAATGGTGGGGACTCATCTATGCTCTTGCTTAAGGAGAAGTGAGTTTCTAGTAGGAGTGCGGCCTTCTCCTTTTCACTCGATGTGAAAGAGCCATCTGCTTTTTTGAGGTAAAGCTCAGAAAATGTCCTGCTTGGCTAAATTGAACAGTCTCCTAGTAGACCTGCAGTAGACCAAAGGCGCTCTCAGCTGTCTCCTCTGTCGTCCTCGGTAGAAATACCGAGACTGTGGCCATTGCCGGGATCTCGTGTGAGAGACAGGTGTGCAGCTTTACACCCTCGACAATGGTCAGCAACGGCGCCGTGGCCACCAACCATTCCTTGGCCTCCACGTCCTCACAGGATACGATTAGTAGCCCGGGCCTGTAGCGGATGCCGTCAAAGTTTAGGCTGCCTTCTTCGTGCGTCCGCATCTTCTCGACCAAGGCGTCGGACACCTTGGTCAACTCTTCCTTTGTAAGGAGCCTTTTCGGGTAGTCGGCTGCCAAGATCGCAACCTCCACCGATTTGGTCGCTTGAGCGTAAGTAACCTTCGCTCTCTTGGCGCCCTGAGGAGGTGCTGCTTCCTCCTGAGTCGAGTGACTCTCTACCCGGCTCTTGGATCTCTTCTGATCCGAACTTACATTGATAGGGAGGGACGTGTGATGCAGTTGCCGCTTGCACTGGAGACACATTTTGAGCTTAGTGTTCCAATGCTCTCTTCCGAGCTTCCTCAGGTCGGAAGCCTCGGTTAAGGTACCGGATGTACCACTTGCGGCCTGCTCCACTCAACCCTAGTAGCAGAGCCCCCGAGCGGTGTCAGCCGAGCACCCTCGTCCAGAGCATCCTGTTCCATCCGCTCTGCCATCTCGGTTGCGGTAAGATCCCGCGTGTTTTTGTAGAAATTGAAAATTATGTTAGGCATATGATTCCCACGAGTGTGGGGGAAGGAGTGTCCGCCGTGCCATAGCCCCCGTTAGCACGGTAAGTCCTTTATACTCACTGATGCGGACAGGTATCAGTGAGGCTCCGTATAAATACAATCGGTTACCCCTAATTGCAAACCAAGCCAATGCGCACGGAAACGCTTAACACCCTGACTTAGGGGAATGAGGTGGCTCCATAGCCTAAGGACTTCACCACGGCCCTACCAACAACTATGCCCTCCTACACTACACTATGCCGTATCATTAAGGGATACTAACACAGGTTCGTCGTAGAACGGCTTAGCCGAGTCCTTTCTGTGCATACAGAAAACTAGAGACACGTTGCCTAGCCGACACCCTTGAAGGGATTTTGTCAGCCCTTAGTCATGGCTCATGGCTGGTTTGAAGTCCAAAGGAAACAACCGCTGATGTTTGTAAGAACAAGCCGAAGTCAATTAAGATGTCTAGTCAAGGAATTCTTCAGCTTCAACCAGGATGCTATCTTTATAAGGAAGACATCAAACTCAGTAAATAAATCAATCTTATAAATAAATGCATATTAAATTAAAAGAACCTGGTCGCGATGTAAATTTTTTTTTTTTATTTTAGACTTTATATTATTTATTGAATCTTCTCTTAGAGACTAACAACAAGTTATCAAATCTTAATCTAAATACTTAAACAAAAATTAATATATATTAATTATTTTTATTACGGCCCTAACTATGCTGCTGGGTGGGGAGGTCTTTACGCCGGAGTCGTGTGTGGCTTGTGAAGCTATTTAGTGACCGCGCTAGTCTGTTAGGGTGGGTCTGAAGTTTTACCTGATACTTTGCTTTTACTTTGGCGATTTCATCAGTAACTAATTCAACGTGTAAATCTTTGTGGATATTCGCATTCCGTATGTACCATGGGGCTCCAGTGATAGTTCTTAGTATTTTTGATTGAGCTCTCTGTATGATCTCCAAGTTACTAATACAACCATTTCCCCATAGCTCTGAACCATATATCCAAATCGGTTTGAGCACAGCATGATATAATAGTACTTTGTACTCCAATTGCAAAGGTGAACGGTCGTTTATAAGCCAATGTAGGCTACTGGCTTTCAGCTTCAGTAGGGTTCTCTTCGCTTCGATGTGTTTTGCGCCAAGTAAGCCGTCTGTCCAGGTGAACGCCAAGGTATGTTACTTCCGTTGTTTGTGGAATATTGATGTTGTTGAGAGCCAACGGAGGACAGGTTTGCCTATTAAGGGTAAAGGTGACGTGCTTACACTTCTGCTCATTAACTTTGATGCGCCAGTCTGCTAGCCATTTCTCTAAGATCGACAGATGAGATGATAGGTGTTCAGTTGCCATAATTGGGCACTTGGAGCGACTTAGGATTGCAGTATCGTCCGCAAATGTTGAAATTGTTGTAAGGCTGCTTATTGGTATATCTGCTGTGTATATGATTCGTGCCGCCAGGCGCTCCCTGGGGTCCCGCCTCGGCGTCGGAGAGCTCAGCCCGCGCCGGGAGGTGCCCACGCGGGCGAGGAGGGGGCCACCGCCGCCGGTCAAATGCTTGTGCGACATCCAGAAAAACAGCAGAGCAATATTCTCGTCTTTCAAATACATTACGAATCTCGGAGGTTATCCTATTTACTTGTTCGATGGTTCCATGTTTTTCGCGAAAACCAAACTGGTGTGTCGGGATTGTGCAATTGGTGAGAAGATGTTCTTTAATATGATGCAGCAGTAACTTTTCAAATATCTTTGAAAGGCACGGCAGAAGGCTGATTGGTCTGTATGATGATGGTTGAGCCTTGTCCTTTCCAGGTTTGGGGATCATTATGATGACAGATTTTCTCCATTGGTGAGGATAATGAGCCAATTTCATCACGCAGTTGAAAATTTTGGCTAGGACATGTACAGCACAGGTCGGCAATTCAAAGATCATCTTAGGAGAAATGAGGTCGTGGCCCGGCGCTTTGTTCAGCTTTGAGGCTTGGTCTTTAATGACTCTTGAGACATCTCCTGCTTGAATTATGATAGGCATAGTGGCTTTATAGGTGTAACTTGATGGCAGAGCAAAACTATTGCTTGCTGGATGTGGTTTGAAGACTTTTTCCAGATGTTCGGCGAATGTATTTGCCTTCTCTTTGTCACTACGTGCCCACTCTCATGTTTGCGTGTGCAACGGTGATTCACACTCGGTTGGTGGACGTAATCCTGATTTGGCTTTCCACAAAGAGAACCTTTTGCTATTTGGGGAGAGTTGCTCCATAAATTTTTTTTGGTCACGGTTTCTCTCCTCCACTAGGGCATCGCGTAATAAATGGTTGGCATTTTTTAATCTTTCCTTCACGGCAGGTGATCTATGAGCTTGCCACTCTCGACGAAGTCTTCTCTTATTGCTTAACAACTCTGCAATATGTTTTGAAGCATGACTTCTATAGTGAGGTTCAAAAGCTCTTCTTTGTGGAGTGGAGTGTTTTGCAGCTAGCGACATTACAGAAACCAGTGATTCCACTGAAATATCTATGTCAGCTTTAGAATGAATATTTGGGCAGCAGTCAATGTGGGAACTTATATACTTCTTTCAGCCAATCTGTTTTGTTAGAAGTAAGTTGGCGTGGGCGTTCTGAGAGCTGCGGGCGATCATAGAGATGAAGCAGGATTGGTGAGTGATCCGATGAAAGATCTGTTAAGTGTTCCACTCGAATCTGGGCATACGGCACACTTCTAGTTACTGCAAAGTCAATCAAGTCGGGTTGCTTCCTAGGATCTGCAGGCCAATATGTAGCTCTTCTTGGAGAAATGACGCCAAGCTTATTTCGTGGTGTGATTAGGGCATTGTAAAGTTGCCTTCCTTTCGGGTTATTGAGCCGCGATCCCCAATAAGTGTGCTTTGCATTGTAGTCACCAGCAGCTATAAAGCAGTCACCCAATGAGTTGAAAAACGTTACAAACTCGGCTTCAGTGATCGAGAAACGTGGTGGGCAGTAGATTGCAACAAGGTTGATGTAGCCACTTACAGTGTCATAATGAATCGATGTTGCCTGTAGATACGTTGTGGCAAATACTGGTAGCGGATGGTGCTTGATGCTACGCTTGATTAGAATGCCAGTGCCTCCATGAGCCTTGCCATCGGGATGATTTGTCGAGTAGAAATTGTAGCCGTTGAGATGAAAGTGATTTCCATTTGCATTCCAGAAGCTTATATTTAGAGAAGCCATTTAGGAAGATTTCTGCTTGATAAGAAACTCCAGGAGCAGATTCTGGTTTCGCATAAGTTCCTGCATCGTCTGTTGGATGGCTACCATGGTATTTGTTATGGTAGTTAGCATCTGTTCAATGCCACTAGGCAACTGAGATGCGTTTGCAGAGGTATACTGGGTAACACTTTTTGGCCCCTGTTCAGTTTGTTGATGCTGCACTATCTCTGCAGCGGTTGGTTGGGCATTGATATTGGAGGCTGAGGCGAACATCTCGTTGTTGTACCTTAACGCACTGGCGAAGGAAACTCCTGGGATCGTAACTGATGGGATGTACGGTAAGTTGTGGTGAACGACAGGATTTCGAGATACTGCGATGCACTGGCTTAAGCGTCCCTTGAGTTCTTTATAGACAGGGCAGCCTCTGTAGTTAGCGGTGTGATTTCCCCCACAGTTATTACATTTTTTGGCAGCTGGGTCCTCCTTATTGGCAGGGCAGGACTCCGTAGGATGTACATCTCCACAGGCAACGCAGACTGCACGTAGAGTGCAGTACGTTTTCGTATGTCCAAACTCCTGGCAATTGGTACATTGGA
>JAWNNL010000898.1:0-18640 GCA_035045005.1 Liodrosophila aerea | reverse complement strand
TCACCTCCATGTCCACCACCCTCTATGTTTCTCACTATGATACTTTTCTTTTGCTTTGATAAACGCATGTTTATTTTACAAGTAGTTCATTCAATGACCACGTCTCAGTGAGTGAGGATGTTATAAAATGGGCAAATGTTTTTATACTAACAACAGTCACAAACCTGACTTGAAAGAGGGCAGTGGCTTTCTCAACAATATAATAAACGCTCTACCCTTCGAATTGCACATTCCCGGGTATAACTTTTGCGGCCCCGGAACAAAGCTCCAACAGCGGTTAGCGCGAGGCGATAGAGGAATTAATAAATTGGACGAGGCTTGCAGAGACCACGATATTGCATACTCAAATAACAGCGATTTGAGTGAGCGACATAAAGCTGACTCAGTTTTAATTGATAGGGCTTGGGAGCGTGTGAAGGCTCTGGACAGTAGTATTGGGGAGAGAACAGCAGCATATTTTGTAACCAATATGTTAAAGGCAAAGAAAAAATTTGGAATGGGAACACAGCAAGGGAAAAAGAAGGTAGTTAAAACGTCTTTATGCACAATCATCAAAAAGGCTACCAAGGAACTGAGAAAGAATAAACCGCTTGACATTATGAGTGCAATAAAAGTTGCACGCAAAGCAGTATCTAACTCGATGGGTTGTAAAAAAAACGTAATAATTCCACGAGTTATAAACGTCCCCAAAGTGGGGGGCTTCTTACCACTCGTACCGATACTTACAGCTTTAAGCGCTGTCGGCAGTTTAGCGTCAGGCAGTGCGGCAATTGTAAAGTCTATTAACAATGCAAAGATAGCAAAGCAACAACTTGAAGAGAACAAGAGACATAACAGGAAAATGGAAACAGTATCCTTGGGAGAAGGTCTATACCTGCAGCCCTACAAGAAGGGATATGGCATATCATTAAAAAATAATAAACGAAAACAAAAACAAAAACGTATTCAAAAAAACTAATGAGTGAGCTACCCAAAAGAGCATTATCAAATTTTGATATTATAAAGTTTGCTCGCAAAAATATTCCACGTTTTCGAGGTGTATTTATGAAAGATGAACTACCAAGATACCCATTACGTGTTGAATGTGGGATAATTAATTTAGCAGACTCATCATCAAAAGGAACTCATTGGGTAGCTTACTACAAAAAAGGAACAGTCTCGTATTATTTTGACAGCTTTGGAAATTTACAACCACCATTAGAAGTAGTAAAATATTTAGGAGAGGACATTAGGTACAACTATGAACGTGTTCAACAGTTTGGCACGTATAACTGCGGTCATCTATGTTTAAAATTCTTAACCCAATTTAATCTGGTTTGAGGAACAGTGCACCTGAATCAATAGTAACGTTTTCGCGGGTATGTGTGAAGGATTTTTCGCGTGTGTATTTGAGTGAAAGATTCCCAACCCTGCATCAATAGAGTAAATAAAGAAAGTAGGAGGAAAGTAAAGGAAGATAAAACATCTGTTATCAACGTCCTGCAAGGGGTATAAATTCAGCCAGCTCCTCGAAGGAAAGTATCAGTCTGCTTCTGCGATCGACCTGCATCAACGGTTCCTGCTCTACCGACTCCTGCATCAACGGTTCCTGCTCTACCGACTCCTGCATCAACGGTTCCTGCGACTCCTCCACCGGCAAGACCAGCGACTCCTCCACCGGCAAGACCAGCGACTCCTCCACCGGCAAGACCAGCGACTCCTCCACCGGTAAGACCAGCGACTCCTCCACCGGCAAGACCACCGACTCCTCTACCGGCAAGACCAGCGACTCTTGCACTCACAGCTTCATCATCCTCAACATGGAAATCAACGCCAACAGCACTGCAAGCATCAGCAATGTCATCGAGGACATTAATATTGGGAACATTGCTAACAACGCCACCGTAGATTTGGTCGAGCTGCAGTCAATAAGTACGCAGGATCTAGTACCCCTCCAACCCAACTTCAACCTGGAGGGGGTTAATTATATTGCTCTCCAGGATGCGGGAGTAGAGCCATCGGATCTGGATGATCTCGCTAAGGATATTGAAAAGGACCCCGTTATGGTTACCTTCAATAACATCAAGTCCAAGCACAAGTCCAAGCCGAGGCCCAAGCCATACACCCGTAAACCCAACTCCAACCTGGAGGGGGCTAATTATATTGCTCTCCAGGATGCGGGAGTAGAGCCATCGGATCTGGAGGATCTCGTTAAGGATATTGAAAAGGATCCCGTTATGGCTGCCTTCAA
This sequence comes from Liodrosophila aerea, assembly GCA_035045005.1. Lineage (NCBI taxonomy): Eukaryota > Metazoa > Arthropoda > Insecta > Diptera > Drosophilidae > Liodrosophila > Liodrosophila aerea. The sequence continues at coordinate 16,410 of JAWNNL010000898.1, read as the reverse complement.
TAACATCAAGTCCAAGCCGAGGCCTAAGCCATACACCCGTAAGCCCAAACTTCATTTTAATTATATGCGTGTACAGCACCCGTACGTAGTATATAGTAGCCGTCGAGTTCAGGGTCTCTACGGACCAAGCGTTTGTCTGGAACTGGAGAAAAACGTTGTTTACCTGCCTTCGCGTTTTAATGTTATTAAGGATGAAGAACTGAAGGAGATGAAAGATTGTAAATATACAGTGAGTAAGCAGTTAGACGATACTCTTGAGATAGATCCAATAGAAAAAGAAAATAAAATAAATTAAAATAAAATAAAATAAAATCTTTTCTATCTTAATGGGACTGGGTAAATTGGTTATTTCAGCATTTTATTTTCAGTTGGAAAAAAAAAAAAAATAAATAAATAATAAATAAATAAATAAGTAAATCTAATAAAATTAAAATATGTTTTAATGGGAATGGGAAAAATTTATTTTCAGCATTAATTTCCAGCATTTTATTTGAACAGGTCTGATCTATTCTGATCAGTACAGGTCTGATTGAACAGGCCTGATCAGTACAGGTCTGATATGCAGTACAGGGTCTGATCAGTACAGGTCTGATTGAACAGGCCTGATCAGTACAGGTCTGATTGAACAGGCCTGATCAGTACAGGTCTGATTGAACAGGCATATATGTGATTTGAAATCATTATTGACTTGCAGTATTCCCACAACCTTCAGAGTGTGATAACCGCTTCTACTACTATCTGTTAAACTTAACTGCTTACAATGAATCAACATATTTTAAGCCAGTTGTCTAAAAGCAGAAATGCACTAAAAAAAAAATTTAGTGCCCTAAAACAACTTACAAATCAAAACGCTGTTGGGTTGGAAGAAACATTCAAGTCAATCACCGAGCCTTTACACACCCTCGTCAGCCAGAACAAAACAATGCAGCACATGATTCCTAAAGACAGTAAAAACACTAAAATTGATGTAAAAAAACAATTAAAATATAATTCAATTTCAAACATTGATAGTGAAGATGATGAAAGCAACGTGGATATGAAAAAAATAAAACTGTTTGATAATTCTGAAATTCAAAAGTCAACGCCTAAACCTGTTGATTATAAAGGAATGCAAGTTGATGACGATGATTACGATGATGATGATGATCAATTTTATTCTCAACCAGTTATAGAGGATGTCTCGTTTACATCACCGGATCAAACTCCCCAACTCGAAGACAGTTTGAAAAATATTAATATTAGTCAACTTGCTCGGGAAGGCATTTTGGATAAGACCTATGGACCACACCGAGATGTAAGTGGCAGATTAATGTTGGGAAATAGCAGCATAAATGTGTCTCATAATAAAATAGAATTTGAAGATGGAGAGAGTTGCAGTCTCACTTCTGGTTTACATTCTTTAATATTCCACAATAAGCCAAATAATTACAATTCTAACGATTTGGAAATGTATAGACACATTTTATTGAAAACTAATGTACATAGAAGGAATTATCTCTCAAATGGTCAGATAAAAGGAACTAGAGCACACAAATATGTTAAAATTATAAAACCACTTTTAAATGGAACATCTACAACCGAGTCTACACCGTTTCATTCTAAATCGACTGTGTCTGGCTCTGGTTTCATGACACTTGAAAGAAATAAGCCAAATTATATAAGTTAACCAGTAACAAGGGGCGATGCCCGTCGTGTGTTTTCGTTGCTAAATATGTGCAGCGTTAACACTTATGCTGATCACGCGGTCAACTCCCGCCGCTACGTTTATGTTGCGATGTAAGTGCAGCGTTACGTAAACAGTGGTCAGTGACCACAGCTCCGGCGGGTGTAATGCGATTCTCTGCACATGTTGCAGGGTCAGCACTTTTGACGACAATAATGCCAGCCGTTCTGCCCGCCGCTCTGCCAGCCGTTCTGCCAGCCGCTCTGGCAGCGGAGTTAGGGTTTACGTTAAGCGCTTTCATTGTGTAAAATCAGATTTAAGAATATATCAGACAGAGCAAGACGAGCCTGTCGAAATAAAGACACTTAAATTCTCAAAAAACAATCTTCTTAATTGGCGCCCAAACGGGTTAACACCCCACGGAGTAGTTAATAACAACATAGAATATCTAAAACCAAATGTAAGTCGGCTGATCGGCCATAGAAAAAAAAATAATAAATAAAAAATTTTTTTTATAAATTTTTGGTGTTAAGTTAACAAGCGTGTAACTAAAGAAAAAAAATCCCATAAAGACGTATCGTAAAGTGCAAAATTTTCAAAAATAAAACAAATCTATTTAACATTTTTTTTGCATTTCCTTTTGGATTGTTAATCGTGATATATCCACATACTTTTGAGCGACGGCCCAGTCGTCGAGACTTGTGTTTCTGACTCCGATAGTGAATTAGAAGAATTGATTAGAAGTGTGCGGGATTACGAAGTACGTGAGGTGACAAAACAGACCGACATGAATAGCGAGCAGATTTCGGCCATAATACAGGCTCTGTTAATTATCATAGCATTATCAGCTCAAAACGCCCAGAACGAGCGGGCAAATGAAGCTATGCGGCAAGAATTCAAAAACCAGTTAGAAGTTTTGACAGGCAGACTCAACGCCACGCAAATAGCCGCACCCGTGATAAAAATATACGAGGATGTGAAAGTGGTACCAGGAGTGGCATATGATGAGCTTTTAGACGCAGTGAAATGTCTTCAGGAGTTCACGGGTACTCCAGAAACATATGTGTCTTGGCGCCAGGCGGCCCAAGCCGCCTACGCTCTTTTCAGACCGTTTGACGGCAGCTCTCGCCACTATCAGGCTGTGCTAATAATTATGAGCAAGGTTAGGCAAAGGGCGAATGCGCTCCTTTCACAGTTCAACACAGCGTTAAACTTTGACGCGATTATAAGTAGACTGGATGCAGTCTACAGCGATAGGCGCGCTCTACATGTAATTGAACAGGAACTCGGAACCTTGAGACAAGGTAACCTAAATATTCAAGAGTATTATGATGAGGTCGAGAAGAAGTTGACGCTTTTGACCAACAAAGTCAACATGTCATACGACCCGGTGCTCGCCATGGGGATGTGCGAAAAGTTTAGGGCCGATGCCCTAAGAGTATTTATCTCAGGTTTAAGAAGGAACCTAACAGACGTACTGTATTCTTCTAGACCCCCAGACTTGCCTTCTGCTTTGGCAATGGCAATGGAATCAAACCACGATGGGTAAGCCTTTGCGGCAAATTTCGCAAGGTCCTTAGAGGACAGAACCATTAGGCAGGAGCACAGATCCCAAGGTAGACCAGCTACGCAGCAAGACCAAAAGAGCTGTTTTACTAAGAGCCCAGCCTACGCAAAGCAAGAAGGGCAAGGTGATGCTCAAAAGCCTCAGAGTAGCAACCAGGGACAAGAGCCCATGGAGGTAGATAGCTCGTCAAAATTTAGGCAGCCGACTTCGTTCCAAAAGGAACAAGAACCTGCAAGAACTGCTCAAGCGCAAAAAAGGGGCAACAATTCTGAAAGGATGACAGGCCAGAGGCGACAAAGAGTGGACCACTTGTCACAAGATGATAGTTACGCCGTCGAATATGAGAAAACAGCATCCGCTGTTGCCAACGAAATTGCTGATGAGCAGGATAGTGAATATGATTCGGTTAATTTTTTAGGGGAAAGTCCCTGCTCCCTTTTATACAAAAGGAAGTAGCGGGGAAAACTCTCAAATTTTTAATAGATACAGGGGCGTCTAAGAACTACATAAAACCTTGTAATCAGTTACAGAATGTAGTGCCCACAAGAGAAAACTTTACAGTAAATTCTATTCACGGCTCTGACGTTATCACAGAAAACGTTTTTTTTGCCTATCTTCGGAGTAACAACTCCATTTTTCCTTCTTAGCAGTCTGTCCACGTTTGACGGAATCATTGGCCTTGACTTGTTAACACAGGTTCAAGCCACACTAGATTTAAAGGATGGCAAAATCAAGCTCAAAATGGGCACAGAACAAATCTTGTTCCATGAGTGCAAAGATGTTAACTTCACTAAGCTAAAAGACTTAGAAGTGCCATCCGACATTAGGTCCAAATTCGAAAAAGTACTAACTGCCAAGGCAAAGGTTTTCGCAAACCCCAACGAATCGCTGCCTTATAATACGGCCGTCATTGCCACAATTAGAACTACGAATGAATCACCCATTTATACCAAGCTTTACCCATATCCTGTGGGTGTAGCCGACTTCGTCGCCAAGGAGATGGAACAACTCCTCAAAGACGGCATTATCAGAAAGTCTAGGTCTCCTTATAACAACCCACTGTGGGTGGTAGATAAAAAAGGCGTAGATGAGTTTGGGGAAAAAAAGAAAAGGTTAGTCGTAGACTTCAGGAAACTAAACGAACAGACGATAGCCGATAAGTATCCCATGCCAGATATTTCCATGGTTTTAGCAAATCTGGGCAAGGCAAAATATTTCACCACCCTGGACTTAAAATCTGGTTATCATCAGATAGTCCTGGCAGAGAAGGACCGTGAGAAGACTTCATTTTCTGTGAACGGAGGAAAGTACGAGTTCTGTCGACTCCCCTTCGGACTAAAAAATGCAGGCAGCATATTCCAACGAGCCATAGACGATGTGCTCAGAGAATACATAGGCAAATGCTGTTACGTCTACGTAGACGACGTAATTGTCTTCTCAGAAAATGAAAGTGATCATGTCAAGCACGTTGACGCGGTCTTGCAGAATCTTTCAGATGCCAACATAAGAGTCGCCAAAGAGAAGACCCAACTTTTTAAGAAAAGTGTTGAGTATCTGGGATTCATTGTCACTGAGGAGGGCGCAAAAACTGACCCAGAAAAAGTAAGGGCCATACAAGAGTATGTAGAGCCTAGGAACCTATTTGAAGTAAGGTCCTTTTTAAGACTCGCCAGTTATTACAGATGCTTTGTAAAAGACTTTGCATCCATAGCAAGGCCGTTGTCCGATATGTCCGATATTTTAAAAGGTGAGAATGGTTCCGTTAGCAAACACCGGTCGAGAAAAATCCCCATTGAGCTCAACGAATCACAAAGACACTCGTTTGAGAAGTTAAGGAACATTTTGGCGTCAGAAGATGTCATGTTACTTTACCCTGACTTTAAAGCACCATTTGACTTAACAACAGACCCATCAAGTCACGGCATAGGGGCCGTTCTATCCCAGAATGGTCGCCCGATAACGATGATTTCAAGGACTTTGAAAGATAGAGAAGTTAACTACGCGACAAACGAGCGGAAGTTACTTGCAATTGTCTGGGCTTTGGGTAAACTCCGTCACTACCTGTACGGAGCAAAAGGTATACATATATTTACCGATCACCAACCACTTGCATATGCGGTTTCTGAAAGAAACCCGAATGCCAAGATTAAGCATTGAAAAGCGTTCACTGACGAGCATAACGCTAACGTCTTTTATAAGCCCGGTAAAGAAAACCACGTTGCCGATGCGCTATCACGACAGAATGTGAACGCATTAGAAAGTCAGTCGGCAAGAAGTGATGCAGCAACAGTACACAGCGAGGCATCGCTGTCATACACTATAGAGTCCACCGACAATCCCCTGAACTGCTTCAGAAACCAGATCGTTATCGAAGAGGCAAGATACCCGTCAGCACAGAGGTTTGTCATTTTTAAAACCAAAATGCGCCACTTGATCAGCTTTACAAGCAAAGAGGCATTACTTTATGTCTTAAAAGGGGTAGTCAACCCAGATGTTGTAAATGCTTTACACTGCAGTCTGCATGTCTTGGCACAAATCCAGAATGAATTTGTAACAACATTCCCGACCACCAAGTTTAGGTATTGTAGGAATCTGGTTGCAGACATTTTTAACAAAGATGAAATGCTCGAAATAACTACTTTGGAACATAACCGCGCCCATAGGGCAGCCCAAGAAAATGTTAAACAAATCATGGGCGAGTATTATTTTCCGAATATGACCAGATTAGCAAACGAGGTGGCTCTGAACTGCAAGGTCTGTGCAAGAGCTAAATACAGTAGGCACCCGAAAAAAGAGCCCTTGGGTGAGACATCGATCCCTTCCTTCACAGGCGAGCTTTTGCACATCGACATATACTCGACAAACAAAAAGTTTTTCCTCACATGTTTAGACAAATTCTCGAAGTTCGCAGTTGTACAACCGATAGCATCTCGAACAATCGAAGACGTTAAAGTGGCAATCATACAGCTAATGAACATCTTCCCGTATGCTAAATCCGTGTACTGCGACAACGAACTGTCATTGAACTCGGAAACCATTCGGACGTTAATGTCAAACCACTTCGACGTTTCTATAAGTAACGCGCCCCCCTTGCACAGCACATCCAACGGGCAGGTAGAACGCTTCCACTCTACACTCAGTGAATTAGGAAGAAGTTTGGGGATCCATAACAGTGGTGCCAATACGGTAGAACTTATCTTAAGAGCCACCGCGTTGTACAATGGCACTATACATTCAGTAACGAACAGGAAGCCCATCGACATACTTCATTCTGCCACTGCTGAACTGCAACAAGATGTAAGAAACAGGTTGCAAAAAGCACAGCTGGTTCAGCGTAGTCGTGTTAACGAGAATAGACTGGGTAGGACCTTCAAGGTCGGAGAAAAAGTCCTTGTAAAGAGCAACAAAAGGCTGGGAAACAAACTAACCCCCCTGTATGTTGAGGAAAAAGTCGAAGCGGACCTGGGGACATCGGTCCTAATTAAAGGGAGGATGGTCCATAAGGACAATATTAAATAAGTTTCTATCCGCACCGCAAGCATTTTCTCACACTGGCTCCATTCTATTTTCAGGACAACGCTTCTTTTACTGCTTTTTGTAGCATTAGCTTATGCTCGGGTCTCAGATTATACGCACTATGAATATATTCCTATTGTGGAAGGCGAGGTGGTTATTTGGAAACAGTACGGGTTCATGAGACACACCACTAACCTGTCAGAGTACTCGTCTACACTTAAAGAGACTAGCTAGCTTACCGAATTATTTCCCCCGTCACCTCCCCGGAAACTATTAGATACAGACACAGAACACATAAAAACACTTTTGTCCGCTTTAAGAATGCACCGCAGACATGCACGGAGATTTTATCGGCACGGCTCTAAAAGTAGTGGCAGGAACGCCTGACGCGAATGACTTAGAACACATTAGGTCCATAGAAAGCCGGTTAATAGATTCTAACAATAGACAGATTTTAATTAATTCAGAAACACAAAATCAGATAAACAATATTACAAATGCCGTTAACAAACTACTAAGGTATAGCAAGAAAACAGAAGTAGATACAGGTCATCTTTTTGAATTGTTATTGGCAAGAAATAGAATTTTGATCATAAAAATAAATAACTTACTATTAACTATTGCGCTTGCTAAGTTAAACACTATAAATTCCGTAATCTTAAACCATAATGACATTAAAGAAATCTTAGTCGATCAACCCATAGAAGTTTCTGTATCTAGTATTTTAGAAATATCAAAGATCAAAGTCATACAATCTGAAGACGAGGTTCATTTCGTAATTAGTTACCCTAAGATTAAGTTTTCTTGTAAAAAAGTTACCATATTCCCGGTGTCACACCACAGCAGAATTATACAGCTACCGGACCACGAAAACACTGTGGCCGAATGCGATACCAAGGTTAGAGCAGTCACCAATTGTGCAGCGTCAACCACGGTAACATTCTGTGAACTGGCAGAAAACAGCACTTGCGCCCAGCAACTTCACTCAGGAGAAGTGGCCCATTGCAGAACACAGCCCAGACATCTAAACCCCGTCGTGATCATAGGAGACGGGGTAATCGTCATCAACGATGGCCAAGATAGGGTAAGCACGGATGGCACAACAGAACTGCAGGTCAACGGCACGTTCCTGCTAACTTTCGACACGACGGCTACAATAAATGGAACGCGATACGTCAATCGGAACAATATACCGAGGCGCTCCCCAGGGGTTGCAATGCCACCCATACTGAACATCACTGGGCACGACGGTATATTGAGCATGCCGTTTCTGCATCGGTTGAGCTCTGACAACTTGGCCTATATTAAGGAACTCAGAGACGAAGCCACTGGAAGATCAATCTCAGTGGTGACCATTCTGGGAATCATGCTCGTCTGCATCCTCGTGTGCGCCCTCACCCTTCTGAAACAACAGCAGAAAAGAGTTTGTGAGGGTGCAGCCAATATCATTATTTCTCTACCAAAATATTTTAATATGTTCTACATAATAGTAATACATAATAGAAAAATAGTGGGAATGGGAACAGTTTTTTTCACCAGTTCAAACAGTGAGTCACCCTACTCTACTTTAGCTCCTCCCCTTTTTATGCAAATTTGTATGTGTTAGTGCGTGGGAAGAGCAGTGAGCGATTATCAAAGCTCAGCTGCAGCTAGCTCAGCAGATTGCTGCAGAACACGCGTTCACTTTTTCTTAAACCTTTAACCCGACGAAAAGTCTGTGTTGCCTATGAAGGCAGTGAAAAAACGTGTTTGAAAAAAATTATAAATTAATTAAATAATTAATAAAGTTAATTATTATTAAATAATAAAGTTAATTTTCATTGCTGCAATTGGCCAAAGCGCCCCCACCATCAATTGCGTGTTGTAAATAACAGCAAGCCGACCTTAAAAGTTAACATCAGAAACAGACCAGCGTGAATGATACGCAGCAGTTGACGAATTTTCGGTTTTTGTTGTGATTCATTTTCCGTCAGCCAACGCATTGGGTAGGATCAGGACAAGTGCTTGATCTTACAGGTTGGGTGGGTGTAGATGGGGCACAACAACATCTGCGTCCCCATAGCGATATTATAGCATGTTCATTCCGTCCGATTATATTGAATTTGTCTCCCGTATAATGTCCTTTCGTCTGTCTACGATTTTATTCATGTAACACTTTGTCGATGCAACCCACACACCCCACGCCACTTTCCCTGAGCACAGCCGACCCCGGTAGTAGACAGAGTGAGTTGCGGAGACATGGTAGATTGGTCGTTACAAGTTCGAGAAGCGCAAGAACTAAACGAGATCGTTGCGAACATTGCCACAGCCGAGGACGGCAATGTCTTGAGAGGGGGAGCAATTAACCAGTAACAAGGGGCGATTTCCGCCGTGTGTTTTCGTTGATAAATATGTGCAGCGTTAACACTTATGCTGATCACGCGATTCTCTGCACATGTTCCAGGGTCAGCACTTTTGACGACAATAATGCTAGCCGTTTTGCCCGCCGCTCTGACAGCCGTTCTGCCAGCCGCTCTGTCAATCTAAGAATACAACTTCTCCATATATGGAAGTTAAACTGACTGAAATTGATGATAGATTAGACAATCTTGAAGTAATTGCGTCAGGGTTATACCACAACACAAAAAAATAAAAAATCTAACCCTCTGAGGCGCTACCTATTCTATTCACACACACAACAATGGCTAAGCGAGGGGTAATTAATGAACTACATGCAGCCTCACGCAAAAATTTTGTACGACGTAGAGTCATCACAAAAGGAATAAACGATTTGTGGCAGGCTGATTTAGTAGAAATGGGAAAGTATGCAGCATCGAATAATGGATATCGTTACTTACTAACAGTAATAGATACATTCTCCAAATTTGCATGGGGTGAAGCAATAAAATCAAAAAATGCAAAGGACGTCGGTCTGGCAATGGAAAAAGTATTCAAATCTGGACGTGGGGTGCCTAAGAATCTACAAACAGATGACGGAAAAGAGTTCTTCAACACACAATTTAAGGCATTGACTAAACGTTATGGTACCAACCACTATTCAACATTTAGTACACTAAAAGCGTCAATTGTCGAACGATTCAACAGAACATTAAAAGAACTCATATGGCGAGAATTCAGTTTCAATGGGACATATAAGTGGATCGACATGTATAAAAGGCTAATTATCGTTTACAATAATAGACCACATAGGACTATACGAATTGCACCCATCGATGTTAATGCTAGCAACGAAAAACAAATTTTAAAATCTGCTTTCAATAATATAAAAATCTTTACGGGTAGCAAACTGAAGGTGGGGGACAATGTACGTATCAGCAAACATAAAAATTTTTTTGAAAAATCATATACAACGAATTGGAGCACCGAATTGTTTATTATTAGTAAAGTGCAGAACACATATCCAACATCATACTTACTAGAAGACTTAAATGGAAATCCATTCGGTGACTATTCGAACATCTACCCGCTTATCACTATTCTCCATGGTTTTCCCATACACAGCATTATTTAATAATTTAAAAAAGTCTTTCTCAAAATTATTTTTCGCTCTAGTCCTATGCTCTGTATTGATATCAATGTATTTTTTAAGCCATGCTTTCTACTTAAATTATAATACACTATGTACCTTTTTAAGCAACAAACCATGTGACAGACACTGTTGCAACGTTTGTAACGACCAATCTACCATGTCTCCGCAACTCACTCTGTCTACTACCGGGGTCGGCTGTGCTCAGGGAAAGTGGCGTGGGGTGTGTGGGTTGCATCGACAAAGTGTTACATTAATAAAATCGTAGACAGACGAAAGGACATTATACGGGAGACAAATTCAATATAATCGGACGGAAAGAACATGCTATATAACATCGCTATGAGGACACAGATGTTGTTGTGCCTCATCTACACCCACCCAACCCGTAAGATCAAACACTTGGCCTGATCCTACCCAATATATACCCTAGCTGTGCATACCTACTCTTGGTGCCTCAAAATAATTAGGAAATTAATTCATTTTAAATATTCAATATAATTCAATATAGGTATTCATTTAAATTAAAGCTAATTACAAAATAATTCATTTCAATAAAGTAGGAAAAAGAAAATTATATCAATTCAACATAGCAAGCAAAAAAAATATTTAATCTAACCTTATTTTAGCTGCCTGTTATGTTAACAGCATATCGGACATGTTAAACTAGGTTCCAGACGTTATGTATGTATCAATGTAAGTAAATGAGTATAAAAATGTTAAGTACTTACAGAATTTGTGTGTATGTACATAAATGCAAACTGCATCACTTACGTGTCGATGTATCGTTGGGCCCAAGATGACGTTGACATGTGGAGTTGATGCTATATTAGGGTATTAACAAAACATAATTAGCCTGGATGCCTAACACACATTTGAATTCAATTTCAAATTTAACTTCCGATTCGCATGTTAACAGCAAGCAATAATATTACAAAACTCTTATACTAACATTACACACAGCAGATGGCAAATGCGTCTGTGTGTGTATTCGCTGCCGTGCAAGCGAACTTAACAACAAAATAAACTAAAACAGTATAACAGCTGATCGCTGCTACTGCTTAGCGCAGCTACACAATAGCAGGTGCAACCAATGCGTTGGCTGACGGAATATGACTCAAAACAAAACCGAAAACAGTTGCGTATCATTCACGCTGGTCTGTTTATGGTGTTAACTTTTGAGATCGGCGTGCTGTTATCTATGCCAATCTGATATTAAGTAAATATTATACTTATGGTTGTTGTCTTCGCTGATAGTTGCATGTAATCATATACACATATGTATGTATACAATGTTTCACATTAGCTCATTTTGAGCAACAAAAGTAGAAAAAAATCCAATCAGAAGGGGGCGGCGAACTTAGCAACCGAACTTGAAGCTGTCGAAGTGCAGCTGCGCCAAAGTCCAGGCTTATGGCCAGTAGCGGCTGTTGGTCTTTGAAGGTGATCGGTAGCAGATGAAGGCGTGGCCGTGGGCGGTATGACATGACGGTATGAATTCCAAATTAGGGCGTGGCACGTCTCACTAATCATGGGGGTGGGTAGGTAGCAAATGCACCAATTTTGCCCACTTGCTCCCAGCAATGATGCGGCTGCTTCGGGCCTTAAGCCTTATAACACCTATTGCCTGAAAAATTCACTATTAGACTTTGGCCACTGCACTATCACTCTCCATACCTTTATTTCAGCAAACAACACGCAATTGATGGTGGTGGCGCTTTGGCCAATTGGAGCAATGAAAATTAACTTTATTAATTAATAATATAAACTTTATTAATTAATTAACAATAATTTTCAATTTTTCCAAACACGTTTTTTCCAGCCTTCATAGGCAACATAGACTTCTCGTCGGGTTAAAGGTTTAAGAAAAAGTGAACGCGTGTTCTGCAGCAATCTGCTGAGCTAGCTGCAGCTGAGCTTTTATCATCGCTCACTACGCTGCCCACGCACTAACACATACAAAAATGCATAAAAAGGGGAGGAGCGAAAGAAGAGTAGGGTGACTCACTATTTGAACTGAAGAAAAAAAACTGTTCCCATTCCCACTATTTTTCAATTAAATTCTTTGTAATATTTTGTAGAGAAACAACGATATTGGCTGCACCCTCACACGTTTTGTAGTGTATTACATACTTTTCTTTATCACAGAGGTCTGCGACTAATTTTTTGACTTTTGAAGTCTTTGTTGGCAATCTGTTGGCCGGGCAGAATGGAAGATCGTTATGCAAATCGTGTAGTGAGTGTGGATATTCTAGATAAACTTCTAATATATCCATACTCACCATTTTAATCAATATTAGCTATATTAAAACGCTCCAATTCATCCTGCTCTAACCATTTGAACCCACCATAAGGTAGGGCTTCGGACATTGCCCAACCATACAAATTATTTGCATCCACATACATTAAAAATTCGGATTCTTTAGTAGAATCATAATCTTTCAGGTATTTGTGGTTTGCCTCCGTATACCGGTGGCGACATTGAACCAATCCACCCCGAATTCCACACTGAATATATCTAATCATATCTATGTCAATAAGCAATTCCAAGTGGATTTCGGTTGTTTTCAACATCGCATACCATGACAATCCTGGAGCTGTGAAATAATGAGCCGGGTCGAGCTCATATATACTCCAACAAATTTTGCGGAAGTTTTGAAAAACGTCAGTTAACAATAAAACGTCAGTTTTTAGATACAATTCTAAGTAATCTTTAATTGTTTTACAGTTAAAATTATTCCATACTTCACATGCATGCATATAGTCTGCCTCAGAACATTCAGTTTCATTTAGAGAACTGTAGAGAACTCCCTTGGAGGGAGAGAAGTTTCTTCCAGTCTTTGTACTGAATCTAAATATTCATAAGGGAAGACACCTTTCCTTCGGACTAGAGCAAAATCAGTACTATCTGTATAATGGGATTTAACTGTATTAAAATTTGAAGCAAGTGTAATGGACCCACACTATTGCACAATTTCCTTTTTATACCTATTTCAAAAGCGTAAGTCGCGCTTAATCTAAGTTTCAAACCATTCGATATGCAAATCAATGCAACGCGAGGGAGAGAGAGAAAGAGAGTGACAGATGTCATAAAAAAACTAATTGAGAGCGGTATCGTCGGCTCTAAAGCTGTTTCCGTCGACCTTTCTTTTCTCGACTGTGCAACCAAGTGGATGTGTTTTAGCGGAGATATTAATCCTGCAAAAATTTAACCATCCTCACCACACAAAAGGAACGTGGTAGCACTCGCCACTCTTCAGAAGCTTTTTCAGCGTAAGCATTAATTCTTGACAAGATTATGTCAATTTTGATATTAAATTTAGCTTTTCATTATTTTTGGATAGTTAACTGGCCGAGAACACCAAAAAAAAAAATAAAAGCTAACTCTAGTAACAGCGGTCCAAAGTGGTAACACGCTACTAGACATTTTGAATTGGGTACGTAAAAAACGATAAATGTGCATAACATGTTGTGACACTTATCTTATCTTTTCTTAGAAATTGTTTCTCTGACCCCAGTTAAAGAGAGAAGAAGAAATTAGCGGCGGGTGCTCCAGAGCCGGTGATGGTGATCTCTTCGTTTTGCTTCTTTGTGCGAGCAACAGCCTCCCACAGCAATACTCCCAAAGAGAACAGCCAGACTCCCACACGGCAATAGCCAAAGAGACGGCAGAAAACCTGCCTGCGGAGCACAGCTCTATAGCGAAGACTCGGGGCAGAATTGCTGCTGGGTTTCCTTAACGCAGATAATTCCTCAAAACAAATGCTAAATAAGGAATAAAAACTAAACTAAACTAAACAGTGAATATAAGTGAAACAGAATTGGATATTGATATTGCTTGAAAATCAGACATAACAACAAATATGATTTCAAACCCTAACCACTTGCAAAAATAATTTTTTTAAGTCCAAAGTCTATATACAAATTAAAAAGAACAATTTAAAGTAGAACAAAAAGGAATCAAATACACACCTTTACCAACAACATGCATAACTCATAAAAAAACATATAAATAATAATCACCAAAAACACAAAACAAACAACTGCATCGACTTGGAGGCCTTCACGTGGATCCAGAGGTGAGTGGTATATATATATGCATACCTATATTAAAACATACAAACCTAAATAAAATAAAACAAATCGAACATCAGTACAAGTGGCCACAACAAATTAAAATCTAATATTCTAACGTAAAGAATAGTGAAAAAAAAAAAACGAAATTTATATATATAAAGTAGTAGAGGCCAACAGTAAAAGAAAAAGAAACAAAAAGTTCGAAGAGTGTAGTTATTATTTGGTTCGTTTTACTTGTTAATTCTCGGATGCTGCACCTGCAAGCCAGCAACACAAAAAAAAAAAACTCGGAAAGCTACAGTCGGACACAACCGACAGTAGGTGACCCTGTACTTTGATTTGCCCTGGAAGTCCATAATAGCAGCTGCATATATGTACATATTCACATACACATACACATGCACTTATATACACACACATACACGTATTCATACAAATATATACTAAAATACAAACAATAACCAATACTCATACAGAAATTCAAACTCACAATCAAAAATCACGCATACGCCCTAGTGGCCGCGTACGCTGTGGTTCCCCCCTCCCCTACCCAAATGCCTAGTACTGAAAATTGTTTGTCCAATATCTTCGGTGTTTATTATCCGATTGGGCTGAAACTCGCACCAAACATGCAAAGCATCTAATGCTTTAATCGTGCAAAAAATGAATCCAGTGACTCTAAAACTGTATATACTAAGAACATTTTTGTAAATTTGAGGGGGAGGGGATGAGATATCAAATTAAAAACATGAACTTGGCCTGCCTATGTAATACACGAAGCAAACAAAAAAAAATTACGTCTCTAGCTCTTATAGTTTCCGAGATCTCGGTGTTCATACAGGCAGACGGACAGACAGACAGACGGACAGACAGACAGACAGACAGACGGACATGGCTAGATCGACTCAGCTCGCCGTCCTGATCAAGAATATATATACTTTGTGGGGTCTGCCACGCCTCCTTCTGCCTGTTACACACAAATGTCATTTGCACAAACTTAATAGACCCTTTTGTACTTTTTTAAAGTACAGGGTCTAAAAAGAAAACAACAAGAACAGAGCCGCGAGCTTCTTTTTGTTTTGTTTTGATCGTTATCAAATGCTCTCATTCTTACTATTATCATTGCAATTGCCATAGTTATAATCATCTGTTATTGAAATTGAATTGAATTGAATTATTATTAGTTGTTTCAGCAAGTGATGGGTAAACTGTTGTATTCTAATTCTGTTAATTTTTTTAAGCAATGATTCCATTCAATATCCCACTCTTATTTCATTTAAAAATATAAGGCATAAATCTTGTTCGTCAAAAAAAAATTTCGTCGTTTTTGTTTATATGCACTACTGATTATTAATTACTCTAGTTTAAAATCCTATTATTATATATACATATTATTAAATTAGGACAACAAAAATGAAGATACAAATTTTGTAAGACAAACTATAGTATAAGCAAAACCAAATGAATCAGCGAAAAAATGAAATAAGAAAGTACACAACATGACAGTAAAGAACCCAAAAATTAAACCGAAAGTAAATAGCATGTAATAAATCAATTAATTGTATTTAAAATGGAACACTAGAAACAGATTTATTTTTCCGAAGACATGGGGAAAGGGTGAATAACATGACATAATTTTCTTTCGTCCTTTAACAAAAGCAATATAACAAGGCCATGGTAGGGAGGGTAAAGAGAGTGTGTGTCGACTATCATCTCAGGCCACACGTATCAATCCTTTTGAGAGAGAGATTTGAACCGGTTGTTTTTGTTTATCAGTATGAGTGAATATATTAGTTTAACTAATATACGTTTGTTGGTTTGTATTGGCTTGGTTATTAAGTCGTGCAGTAGGGACTCTTTAATAAACATTTTGTAATGGCAGACAGCAGCAATAGCAACAACCCCCCCACTACCGTATGAGCTAGGAATCAATGGGTCCCGCCTCGCTATCAGCTGTTGTTTTTAATCTAACCTGTTTAGATTTCCTGCCCAGTAGTAGTACGTTGCAAAGTATTTTGTTTTGCGCAGAACTTGGGGCAAGTTAAAACATGGACATTACAC
>JAWNNL010000895.1:0-80330 GCA_035045005.1 Liodrosophila aerea | reverse complement strand
TGTAACGGGTCGAAATATATGTGTTGTATTTAATTCGCTCACAAAAAACACTGCTGAAGAACGAATTTTGTGCCTAATGTTCCGACAACGCTTATTATCGCATTTAGCTTCCCTGCGTACAAGGGTTGCTAAATTAGCAAGCTAAAATATAATTTTTCTGTAAAAACTATTTTTAGCACGAGATTTATTTTATCGCCGTACGGAGCTTAAGAACAAGCAATAAATGAAATGAAATAAGATGAAATCAATTTCAATTTTTATCCCATTTATTTCAAACTTAAAAATCAAAATTATTAATTACCGTTTTAAATCCATAGCAAAAATTCGTCATGGCACCAAAAAAGTTTCCATACAATTTATCGATATTTTAATATACGTACCTGTAAGTAGCAATTAGGGGTGAGGTGGGATTGCAATTTTCGGAACATTTAACGGAGCCCTCACGCACACACTTAAACCATGTATTTTAATCCAGCCCTGACGACCGACGCGGCTTTCCATTTACATTCGCCTGCATACTTTTTTCGTGGTACATTTTATTTATCGGCAAAAAGAAAACGAGTAAACACTTCCAATGGATGACATGCTGAGTCCGAACTTCTCCATTCCCAGTATTGGACATGCACCTACGCCGATTCACCACAGCCTCGATGCGGACCAACAAATAGAAGCATTACCATCAGGTTTATCATCCGCCAGCACCACCAGAACCAAATGCCACCGCTTCATCAACAACTCAACAACAGCAGCAGTCAGACGTGAACAATGCAACAAGTGGTGGAGATGGAAGTGGTTTATATGCTCATGAGCCATCTTTATCTTTGGCTCATAAACAAATGAGCTATCAGCCCTCATCTGGGTACCAACAGCAATCACATTGCAGCACTACTGGAGGTAGCACACCGCAATCTCTGATGCAACCACAAACACCGCAAAGCATGATGTCTCACATGATGCCAATGACAGAGCGTAGTGCGGCCAGCGATTCGGTTTTTGAACAACATCCATCAAACCATGGGTCCGTCCACACCCATGACACCGGCCACACCTGGCTCAGCGGATCCTGGCATTGTGCCACAACTGCAAAACATTGTATCTACAGTGAATTTATGCTGCAAACTGGATCTAAAGAAAATTGCTTTGCATGCACGTAATGCCGAGTACAATCCTAAACGTTTTGCGGCCGTGATTATGCGTATACGTGAGCCCCGCACTACTGCATTAATATTTAGTTCTGGCAAAATGGTTTGTACTGGAGCCAAGAGTGAGGATGATTCTAGGCTTGCAGCTCGTAAATATGCCCGCATCATACAAAAGCTCGGTTTCCCTGTAAGTACAAAAATTTTTATAATCGTCATTGATCCATTTTTTATAAAAGATTCGTTTAAATTTTAAGTAAAATTTCTTGATTTTAAAATTCAGAACATGGTGGGTTCATGCGATGTTAAGTTCCCCATACGACTAGAAGGCTTGGTTCTTACACATTGCAACTTTAGCAGCTACGAACCGGAATTATTTCCCGGTCTTATTTATCGTATGGTACGCCCTCGTATCGTTTTGCTCATATTTGTATCGGGAAAAGTGGTATTAACTGGCGCCAAAGTTCGACAGGAGATATACGATGCCTTTGACAAAATCTTTCCATATTGAAAAAGTTTAAGAAGCAGTCATAAATCCGCTTAGCATACATATGTGTTAGTTTATAATTAATAATTTAAGGTGTACTAAAGTTGACTAATTGTAAATGGAATTTGAGATATGGTTTAGCTTAGCCATGGAACATCTCAATCGGTTCCACCAAATAAAACTGTAATTAGTTGTATATATATTTTTTGTGCCGACATTTTATTGGCAGATATCATCACTTATTCATTAGAAAATTTATACTTTTTTTTAGCTTAAAGACATTGTGCCATTAAGGCTCCCACATTCTCGAATTCGATTTTTTCGGTTATATTTTTGGTCTTAATTTTATCATCCTGAGTGGCAACAACCACCAAATCATGACCCTGGTGCTTCCATCCATTACGCTTGATCCAATTCTCAAGTGTTGAATCTTCAACTCCGCCCAAGAGTTCTTTCAGCAGTTCCCTCTTGATTGTCTGGAACGTGGTGCCCACAACATGCGAAACAAATTTTCGTATGGAATCATGAAAACCAGTTATATGACGGAACATGGTGCGGTTGACATCAGCGCGTTGCCAGAACAAAGTGAAGTCAGCACGCTCCAGTATGTCGGCCAAATCGATAATGGTTTGAATATTCTCGTCCTTCATTTGCTGTGGTAATAATAAGCACTTAGCCATAACAAAATCCGTGTGTGGTAAGTTCGTCAGACTATTTCAACAGAATGGTGTAGGTGATATCAAAATTAAGCATATGTGGATTAAACTGATAGAGCTTAAGCACGGCCAGATTGGCCTCCAAATCATATGTGTTGCTCTTAGCCTGTTCCTGGACATATGATTCCAGTATTTTTAGATGATCTGGATTGTGAGCTATGCAGAAAACGAGGTTATGTTAGTGTGTATTTGTTGACTACCAAAAAGCGACAACTTACCGCTCAATACAGCCCAACATTTCCTGTATTGTTTGGCTTTGCCCATTTTCCATTTTCACCACGTGTGCCATATTCGAATTTATACGCGTTTGTAGTCACGAAATACTTAAATTTTATGCGAAAAATAAATGAAATAATATTCGCGTGGCGTTGTTAATTTCTACAATCGAGTCGGAGAAGTCGATTAGGGGTTGCAATCGATACTTTGTATTATGTGTAACCGTGGTATATGTGCGTTAACAGTAGAGATGGACACTTTCGATGGAGTTCCATCGACACTATCGATGGCCGGACACTATTTATAGTTTTTCCTTTATCTCTGAACATGTCGATCATCACTAAAAAGAGCGCAATTGTTAATAAGTGTAATTAGATAAGCATTTGTGTTGTGTAAATACAACTTACTTGGGTGAACATGTTCACTTGTCCTTTTATTCGAGGTGAGCCGACTCGTTTTGGATGCTCACTTGCTCAGTTGTGACCTTTTTTTTTGGCAATTGTTAAGCAGTTCAGTGCTTATTTGCTGACATTTTTTCTTAAATTATTCCATTACAATATTGCAACAAGCAAGAGTTGCTCAGTAAGTGAGCAAAGTGAGTAAGAGCCTCGCTTGGCATTTTGAAAAGTTAAATGTTTAAAAGCGCCAAAGCGAAACAAAATGAAAAATAGTTAATTTAAAAAGGACAAAATTGTCATGAATATGTTAATTTCATTCAATACATTTACCATAGAAAATTTTATTTACCAACATACGAAATGCCAAACGCCAAGAAAAGAATTTGGAAATTTTACATTTCGTATACCAAAAGCATAGGCATGGAATTTTTTCCGTACGGAATTGAATTTCTTGG
Organism: Liodrosophila aerea; assembly: GCA_035045005.1. Lineage (NCBI taxonomy): Eukaryota > Metazoa > Arthropoda > Insecta > Diptera > Drosophilidae > Liodrosophila > Liodrosophila aerea. The sequence goes on along the minus strand of JAWNNL010000895.1, from coordinate 76,919 downwards.
TACGCAGCACTGAGCAAAAAACACGAGCGAAATATCGATAAGTTCATTGGTAGGGTTGCATTATTGTCATCGATAGCTATTGTGTGGGTCGTTTTGGATGCTATTGAACAGCTGACATTTTGTTGACCGTTTTGTTTTTGTACTGTCTGCTATGCTACAGAGTCGATCGAAATCAGTGCAATAGCGGGGGCAGAGAAATATTTTTTATTGGAATTGCTGCTATGTAGCATGAGAAACAAAATTTTCATTAATAAATGCAGTTAAAGCGTAGCCGTGCATATGGGACATTAGGAATAGTGAAATACAGAATTAGCAAATTATCAAACATGTACATAAATATACTATTATGTATTTTCCTTTATTTGCTTATTCTTTTAAAAATGGGTTCTTATTTCAATATTTCGAACGTTGTCGTTTCCACTATTTTCTTATTACATTTTTATTAGACCCTTTGCTTTAAAAAAGTACAAAGGGGTCTGTTAAGTTTGTGCAACTTTGAAATATATGTAACAGGCAGAACGAGGCGTGGCAGACTTCACACCTAGATCTCTTAAGCTCTAAGAGCTAGAGACATCATATTTGGCAGTTAGATGCCCCTATAGTGCAAGCAGATCTAGATTGTGTTAGATTCTTGATACCTTCAGGGTCTCCTACTGTCGGTTGAATCCCACTGTAGCTTTCCGAGTTTTTTCATAACATAACATAACATACATATGGGTACCCAAAGCGTCTTTCGCAAGTTAATTTGAGGTTTGATATTATATTTATATAAAATACGTCTGTATTTAAGCGCGACGTTATTATTCCAATCAGAAGTACAAGTTTGTATCTTTAAAATTGTGGCTGTGGTGTTTTTTCGCGGTTTTTAGGGATAATAAACACCGAAGATTGGATAATCAGTTTTGCATACTAGTCATTGGGTAGGTGTATGTACGTATGTGTGAGTATTGGTTATTGTTTGTACTTGTGCGTGTATTTATATGTATAAGTGTATGTGTTTTTTTTAAATCCAGATTATAAAAAAAATTGAATTGATAAATAAAATGCTAGGGCTGGATTAGGACGAGGCTTTAAGTTGGAGCTGCTGTGGGACCGCCGCCTAAGCTTTGCTTTTTAGCAGCATCTCCCTTTAACTTCGTTCTATACCGCGCTGATATGCTCTAGCCTGCGCAGCTCTCGCATGGTCAGGGTAGCGAACTCTCTGACTGCTTCCCACGTGTCCAGGTTCTGCGGCATCTTGGACACCAAACTGCGATTGCCAAACGCACCAATGCGTCCGACCAGCGCCGCTCTCTCATGTACGAACCTCTGGCACTCCAGCAACACGTGATTTGCGTCCTCCGCCACCTCTCCAGGGCACCATGTGCATGTCGGGCTAACTGCGTGCCCAAAATCATGCAGGTATGTTTAGAAGTAACCATGGCCGCTCAGGAGCTGGGACAAGTAATAGCTCACCTGGCCGTGCTTCCTCGCGACCCATAGCTTTAGATGGGGGATCAGACTAAAGGTCCAACGGCCTTTAGCTGACTGCTCGCATCGGGTCTGCCATCTCCGCAGGCTTCTTCTTCTGACCTCTGCCTTAATTTGGGCATGGTTGGTCGAGTCGCGCGCCTCCCTGGCCAACTCGCTAATGGGCACGGGGCTGGATATCACCAGAGCTGCGTCATCGGAGACCGTTCTAAAGGCACAGCATACCCTTAGAGCGCATAACCGGTAGGCAGATTCCAGGCAACGCCTAAATGATTTGGTCTCCAGTGCCGAAGACCAGATTGGAGCTGTATATAGGATGGTTGACCGGACCACGGTTGTCAGTAGGACTCTACGGCACTGCCTCGGCCCCCTGGTGTTGGAAAGAATCCTGGCCAAAGCCCTGACGCAAACTGCTGCCTTCCTTGCCGTGAACTGGATGTGCTCGCGAAAACTGAGCCTGCAGTTTAACCTGACCCCTAGATAACGAATGACACTCTTCGAGATAATCTCCACTCCACCAATGCTGATTTTGGTTTGCTCCACTCGCTTCCTGCTAGACACCAGGACCGCCTCGGTCTTTTCGGCTGCCAATTGCAGGCCAACTGATTCTAGCCAGGAACTAATCTGTGTGATTGCCATATTAGCCGCCTCTTCTACAGTCGCTACAAGTTTGCCAACCGCTACCAGCGCCACGTCATCTGCAAAGCCGATTGTGGTCACCCTCTCTGGTATTTCGAGATGCAGGAGTGCGTCATACATGGCGTTCCACAACAAGGGTCCGAGAATTGACCCTTGGGAGACACCCGCACAGACACGATGTGACTCTGTGCCACCGACGGTTTCGAAGAAAAGAACTCTATTAGCGAATTAGCTCTTCACTATGCGTATGAGGTACTCTGGTACCCTGAAGGCGACTAGCGCTCCCAGGATACTATCCCAGTGTGCGGTGTTAAAAGCGTTCTTGACGTCCAGCGTCACGACTAGGCAATACTCTTTGTTACCCCCTTTCCAACGGTTACAGATGATTCTCTCCAGGACCTTCCCGCCCAAGTCAAGCAGACAGATCGGCCTATATGCCGATGCGTTCTCCGGTGGTTTCCCAGGTTTCAGTAGCAGCACCAACCTCTGCACCTTCCACACGCTCGGGAATACGCCCTCCTCAAGGCATCGTGTAAAAAGTGTCACAAAGGTGTTAGGGTGTAAGGCCAGCGCCAGCTTGGTCGCACGGTTGATGACCTGGTCAGGTCCTGGAGCCTTACTGTCCTTGATTCTTCTAGCCGCGCCACCGACCTCCTCCGCAGTGACTTGTGGGACTACTACTAGAGCGGGCTGAGAAGGTAGATGGCCGTGTATCGGCGGGGTGTTGCGCCCTTGGGGGAAAAGGGAGCCAATATGTTGCGCTACATCAGTGGATCCTCTGGCACCCAGTATCTGCTCGCGTTGATTCTCTTGACCTTTTTCGCGGTTTTTGAGCGAGGAGGGGCGAGGTATCAAAAATCGAACACAAACTTGATCTGTTTGCACTATCGGTATCTAACTGCCAAATATGATATCTCAGCTCTTACAGTTTACGAGATTTAGGTGTTCATACAGACGGACATGGCTAGATCGACTCAGCTCTCGTCGTCCTAATCAGGAATATATACACTTTGTGGAGTCTGCCACGCCTTTTCTGCCTGTTTCATACATTTCTGACTTGCACAATCTTAATAGACCCATTTGAATTTTTTTAAGTACAGGGTCTAAAAACCGAAAACGAAAAATAACTCCAAAATGATACATAATTGAGGTTTTTCGAAAATTACCCACCAATTTCAAAAATGTATCCAAATATGGATAGACTAATTAATAAAATAATTTAATTTTTTCAATAATTATATTTATTGGTTCATAATATTATTTTCTTATATTATTTTATGAGTCACTGTAAAATTTTATGTAAATAATTATTTATACACAAATGTAATTATATACATACATGCAGAAGTGAATTTATCTTTAATAACTAAGCTCTTTTTACTGGAAGTTTGACGCTAAATAAATCTTTTCCATCTTTAAGGAAGTATAATTGGAAGTGTTGATATGCCCATGTGGAAGTTATGTTTCTTAATCCAAATTTTATAAAGGTTTTTTAGTCTGGTTACTTAAGTCTTTGCTGGTTCTGTTTCGGTACGAACCGTTCCAGCAGCAGCTGCCAGTTCAGCTTGCCGGTGCTCCTCTTCAAGTTCCAGACGCTCCACCTTTTTAATTTTACTCAATTTTCCTGTAAAGGTTATAGAGTTAATGTAACCAATTATTTGACTAAATTTAAAGTTGAACTTACTTGCACACTTTAGCATTATGGTACCCCACCAAATTGACCAACCCCAGCCCACAAAACAGAAAAGTACACAGAGAAATTGTGCCACAGCTACGATAATATTTATGATAAAAGCACCAATACGAGCCCGAGCGCTATCGAATTGCGAGAATCTTGGAATACCTACACATAAGCAGAAGAGTCCAGACAGTAAGGTACCTGTAGAAAACATAATTTACTTAAAATGTTTTGTAAATACTCGGAAGTAGAAAACTTACCTAAGCCGGGAAACACTACATTACAAAATGCACAAAACCAAGCTAGATAAAGGGGCAAAATAGGGATGGCGCCCTTCATTTTGGACGTGTACTCCACCAGATCATTGTGCAACTTGCGTCGGTTGTCCTAAAACATACCGAAAAAATATTACATTTTGCATAAGTATGTGCATATTTATTATGGTGCTTACCTCACTTGATGGTGGTACTTTAATGCTCTGACGGCGAGCATCGGAGCCCCTACGTGGTTTCTTGCGACAGCAAAGCAGCATGAGCCAGAAACGCTTGCAGCAGCTCCTAAAAAACGTATAAAAATATATATAACAAACCTAAAAACTTTAGTTGTAATCTATTTATTAAATAAATAAATTATAAAATACATACATAACTATAACAAGTTGAACACCTAGATCTCGTAAACTGTAAGAGCTAGAGACATACAAAATCTAAAACAAACTTGATCTGCTTGCACCATAGGGGCATCTAACTGCCAAATATGAATCATCTAGATCTTACAGTTTACGCGATCTAGGAGTTCATATCTATATACTGTATGGGGTCTGCCACGCCTCCTTCTGCCTGTTACACACAAATGTCATTGCACAAACTTAATAGACCCTTTGGTACTTTTTAAGGTACAGGGTCTAAAAATATGAGTTACATATTTTAGTAGCCCGTCTTACTATTACTTACATTTTCGGCGTATTTAGAGATGGTGCCGTGGTCGATGGTGCAACAGATGAGCCCTCCATAAGTGTGGCATCTGTTGCTATAATACCAACTTCTGGATCACGATCCCGCCATGCCACTTTTGGATCTGCTATTGGATCTTTGGATCTTCTGTGTCGACAAGGTATGCAGAAACAGCATTTCTTTAGCTCAGTTTGAGTGCCAGTTATCGGATCGATTTTGTTAACGGAACGACAACAAAAAATCTTTCTGAGGCACAAACCACATTTGCTTTGTTGTTTTGGTCTCCGCATTAATGAGTTTATGGTTGGTTGATTCATTGGCTTTACACTCATTGTGCTGATTGTGGTCTCTTGGTGTTCGAATTCTGGACCCTCTGGCTTCCTACGGCAGCTCTTACAGCAGTTTGATGTTGGCCAACAACGTAGTTTTTTCTTATGCACCTTGGTCTCATCGATTACATCCACATGAGTTGTGGTTGTAGCACTACTGGTGGCACTCGATAGCACTAGCTGCTTCTTACTTGAGCTATGTAGACGGTCCTTATGTCGGCTGCAGCAACGTATGCAACGGGACCGACGGAATCGCATGCATAATATGCTACAACAAGGACAGCAGCCACCTTTGGTCATATCATCTTTGAGGAACTCGTCACTGCTGGTCCTAGTAATAAAATAAAATAGTATGGGTAGTTGATTATTTAAATTTCACATTTTATTTATAAATCCAAATATACGCGTAATCAAACACATTAACCAATACTCAACATACTTACATTCCAGTAAATCATTAATCGGGTGAGGAAGAGTTCATATTGAAAATCAGAAATATCCTTGACCTGCTTAGGCAATTTACGAACCTAACAAAAAAGGAATTAAGTCTCTAGCTTTTATAGTTTCCGTGATCTATGTGTTCATACATAGAATGGCCAAAATTACATATATTTGTTCCTTCAAGTCTTAGAATTGATATTGTAGTAGATACTTAATATGATCATACATCACAATGAGCTGCTGATAATAAACATACCCTTGTCTACATTCTTTTTTTTGCGAATTGATGGATAACATATAATGCATTAGCATATTAAGGACAAAAGATTGTTTTGCCTTTGCATGTAAGCAATGAAGTTCTTTTTATTATGCAAATCGATTTCGTGTTCTGCTACGGTGCATTGTTAGTATATTGCTATTGCCATTAGCATTCCTAATGATTCCCGTATACTAGCATACGATAAAGAAGCAATGCACGTAACTTAATTTCAATTTCATAGGTCAAAAATATGAACTAGTATTACAAATTTATATTTCTACAAAGCGTTAAATGATTTCGGGTTAATAATCTCGCACTTTAAGTTCAAGGTCGACCATATTACTTTATTACTATACCAGTTCCGGTCTTTCGCGATTTCTCTTCTTCAACAACTAAGTGTATGGTAATTGAACTCAAATAACTAACTGCGTTGTGCTATACGCACTCACACGATATTTCATTCGAGCACCTGCCGAAAGAAAACCCTACACTCTAATCAACTGACTGAAGCCAATGACCAAACTTACTTTACAGGTCGAAAACTTAAGCATTGCGGATTGAAGCAGGTATAATTCACTAGCCAACAAAACAAAGTCAACTCTTTTCGTTCACTATGCGTGTTATGCAGCATAAAATTGAACCTTGCTTATTATTAGGTCATATTTGTCGAACACTATACGACAAGTTTCAGACTTCGTTTGGGCTGCGGAAACTATATAATTTTTAATACGTTTCTTTTTATGGTTATGCGTAAAATATTTTAAAAATCCTTTTGAAATTTTGTAGTGTTAGGAAATTATATTTTTTATTATTTTGCAAATTTTAATTTTATCAAATCTGGTAAATTTTGTTTATTTGCCTTTACTAAGCTGAATAAATTTAACAAGTTTTTTATAACTTCCTAGCCAATTAATAAAATATAAATCAGTTTAATAATATTTTAGATTGAATGTATATATTTTACTATATAAATTGCATTTGGACATTAATTTTTAAATGAATTTTTATTTTAAAACCATTACAATTATTTTAAAAAGTATTTGACGCTAAAATATTATTGGAATCGTCAGGATATATTAATGACATATTTAACTATTTGGTGCATCATTTAAATTGATAAATATGTACGCTAATTACTTATAATGGCTAATTGTTGCTTGAGAATCTAATGTATTTTATTGTTTTTTTTTTAAATTAAAATTTATATAAGCTGTACGATAAAATTACAATGTTTACCTCAACAAATATTTATCAGAATCCGAAAATGAGTTGTGCGGCAGGTCCATGTGAAATATGACCGAGTTCTTTTTCTTTTTAGTCAACATTTTCAATAGTTTATATTTCATTCCACAAAATTAATTAAGTATCATTCAGTAATCCACAGATGTTATTTTAAATATTTACTTAATTGTAATTTAAAGTGTATAATTGTACATATACATTTAAAAGGAGAAAATTCGTATTCTGGGGCTGCGCTTGCCGCGATTGTCCGGCAGAAACTGATTTGTTATTGCGGCAAGAAACTTTGGACATGCCACGAAAATAGTTTCTCCTTTCACTTGGGAGTGTGTGTAGCAACTTGGTCGGACACCTGACTTACATATGTACATGTGTATGCATGTAGTATATACATACATACATACATATATGTAGTGAAGGACGCCTGGCAGTTGAGGACGACAAGCCAGCGAACGGATTTCCTTTAAGGCGTTTCATAGGATTTTCCCCAGGCCTCAGCAGCAATTTACCACCACAGCGCAAATTTATTGACGCATTTATGAGTGGCTTGGCGGCTCTCCACTAGGCTCTGCATATACATATACATACATACATACACACGAAAAGTGTCCACATACACATCCATATAACGGTCTAAAGTTTTACTTGATACGTTGGTGCGGCAGTTAATTGTTGTTGCTTTTACAACTGCTGCTACGGCGGCTCTTGCTGGTTGTTGCTGCTGTTGTAGTTGGTGGTTTCCGGGCATGCAAATTTACGGCCAAAGCGCCGTGAGCGAAGCAATTGTTTTCTTTGTCGACTTAAAGAACGTGGCAAATAAATGTGGTATCGATACTTTTAGCATACATTGTGCTTACCTTACGTGTTTGACATTGTGTCGGAGTTATTTAATTTTAACAATAATCAGAATCACTTTAATAAAAGAATCACTTTAATAAAAGTAATCTTAAGAGCTATCTCTACATCAGAGATTGATTACTCACAAATGCACTAACACCTACAATCGCAAATCAAGCATACGTACTGAGCGGGTTCCTCCACCTCCTACTCTATACTTAGTACAAAAAATTAATTATTTCTCTGGTGTTTATTATCCGATTGGGCTGCTAATCGCACCAAACATTTTACGCATATTATGCTTTACTTTAGAATGAAATCGGTGACTCTACAACTGTGCAATCACTTTAGAGGGAAGAGGGAGGAAGTATCGAAAATCAGATCTAAACTTGACCTGCAATTCCTCACAATAAATTTAGTCTTTAGTTCTTATAGCTTGCGAGATCTTAGTGTTCATACGGACAGACAGACAGGACTATATTGAGTCAGCTCATCGTCCAGATCAATAATATATATAATTTATGGGGTCTACTTTCTATCTTCTGCCTGTTACACACAATACAATTGAATACTTTTGTTAAGTTAAAAATATAAATAAAAATAACAAAAACTACAATTAAACATACACATACACAGGCACTTATACATACACACATACACTTATAAATACAAATATACGCGCAAATACAAACAATACCCAAAACTCATACAGGCATTCATACTCACAATCAAAAATCACGCATACGCCATAGTGGCCGCGTACTCTGTGGCTTCCCCCTCCCGCACCCAAATGCTCAGTACAGAAAATTGTTTGCCCAATATCTCTGGTGTTTATTATCCGATTGGGCTGCAAATCGCACCAAATATTCAGAGCACCTAAAGCTTTATTCATGCAAAAAAGGAAAACAGTGACTCTAAAACTGTACATGTTGGGAATATTTTTGCGAATTTGAGGGGGAGGGGGATGACTTTTCAAACATTTGAAATAAACTTGACCTGCCTATGTAATACACGAACCTAACAAAAAAAGAATTAAGTCTCTAGCTCTTATAGTTTCCGAGATCTAGGTGTTCATACAGACAGACAGACGGACAGACAGACGGACAGACAGACGGACAGACGGACAGACAGACAGGGCTAGATCGACTCAGCTCGTCGTCCTGATCAAGAATATATATACTTTGTGGGGTCTGCCACGCCTCCTTCTGCCTGTTACACACAAATGTCATTTGCACAAACTTAATAGACCCTTTTGTACTTTTTTAAAGTACAGGGTCTAAAAAGAAATTTTTTTCTACGTCCGGTCGACCGCGGGATCGAACCCGCAACCATTCGACTTCAAGACCAACGCTCGACGTAGTAAGTAACAGAATCGTAAGGCGAGCGTATTATTGAAAATTATGCGTCACTACTTTACTTCATAACTTCTTTGTTTATAGTCCGCGTTAGCTCCCAATCGCACCAATCATTCTAAGCATTATAAGCTTTGTTTATACAAAATCGTATGCCAGTGACTTCAAATCAAATTAAAAATATAAACTGGGTCTGCGTGTGTTGTAATACACTAACCTAAAAAAGAAAAGAATTGAGTCTCTAGCTCTCATAGTTTCCGAGATCTCGGTGTTCATACGGACAGACAGACAGACGGACATGGCTATATCGACTCAGCTCGTCGTCCTGATTAAGAATATATATACTTTGTGGGGTCGGCCACACCTCCTTCTGCCTGTTACAAACATTTCTAACTTAATAGACCCTTTTGTACTTTTTTAAAGTACAGTGTCTAAAAATACCAGGTAACTCAAAATAAATGTAAATGGCGCGCTTCACCAACGCAAAATAAAATAATATTTTCATTGGTCAGTTTCGCTTTTTAACTGCAGTTCAAAAATTTGTGTGTTCACACGACAACGTTGGCTTTTTGTCATTCAAAATCGGATCGTCTGAAGACAAATTAAAGCTTCCACATCCAAAGTATATAAGCAAAATTTTTAAGAAACTTTGTTCAAAGAACCAGAAAACAAATAATTTGTACTGCTGAAATTATGCTAAATATCCGCACTGCAATGATTTCGTTGTATTTGCATAATGTTAAAAAACCAAATTTAATATATTACCTTTCAGATTGCCTGATAACATTAAAGCAGGGATGCAAACCGTGTGAGCATCGATATGCTGCCATATTCGTTTAAAATAGCGCGGTTATATACATATGTTAAGGACATACGTATATATGTACATCAGTACATACATATGTATGTCACGCAGCCAGCCCGGCATGGTGCCCTGGCGGAGGACGCAAATCACGTGTTGATGGAGTGCCAGAGGTTCGCACATGAGAGAGACAAGCGCAATTTGGTGTCCAAAATGCTGCAGAACCTGGACGCGTGGGAAGCAGTCAGCGAGTTCGCTACCCTGACCATGCGAGAGCTGCGCAGACTAGAGCATATCAGCGCGGTATAGAACTTGGTCAAAGGAAGATGCTGCTGAGAAGCAAAGCCTAGGCGGCGGTTCCGAAGCAGCACTAACTGAAAGCCTCGACCTAACCCATCCCTAGCATTTTATTTATCTATTTAATTATATCTATGATCTGCAAGTTTTCTGATACCTATGTTTAGTTTAGTTAATAAATGGATTAAAAAAAAAACAACAGTTGTACATACATACATATATACATATAACCATACATTCGTTTATACATACATTTAAACATACCCAGTGAACCAAAAGTTCGTAAAAGATATCGCTAACAATAGTTACGCGAAACAAAAACGGACAAAACATTCGCGAAAACCCTCGTTTACGATCAGAAAACTACTCGCTCGTCGCTCAGTTTGTGGCAGTGAAAGTTTCGAACGCGATAGCTCGTAAACGATTCGTTAGCGAGCCTTTTTCGATAGTTTTTGCGAATCATATGAGAAGTCGTTTGCGAGCCATTTTTGATATTTTTTGCGAATCATATGAGAAGTCGTTTGCGTGCCATTATAGATATCTTTTGCGACTCATTTCTAAAATCGTTTACGGATTCAATAAATACTAAATATATTTTTAAATTGGATTTTTTATTTGCTAAACATAATGTCTTATTTTATCTTATATCTATAAAGTTATTTGCCGCCAGGAGCTACGAACACATTTGTCGCAAAACACATTTCTGAAGACTTTTAAAGAAACGCAATCTGTATAAAAAGACAGTAAAAAAAAGAATTAAAATACATATGCGAGATAAATATTATTAGAATACATACAACATTCTTCAAAACGCCTTCTTTCTGCAGGGTATGCTATAAGAGAATTAAATACATATATCAGGACAGCGATGATCAAAAGCACTAAATTTATTACTTACCGCCGAATTGATAGAAATTTTAAGCACTGCCACTTTTTCACTGCACCGTCACTTTGCGTCGTCCCAAGAGAAAAGAAAGTTCTCCATTCCGAGCGAGAACAATAAAGCATCAGTTGCCGATTTGAACGACCAAAAAGGAACAAGCGAGAGAACGGCAAGCAAAATACAACAACAACGTATCGGTTACATTATTTTGTTGGTTCATGCGTCATACACGACGCAATATAATTTTTCTTTCGATTCATATATCATAAGCATATATCATTATAAGCTCGCATGCGAATGTTTTGCGATACTTTCGATTTTGGTATCGTTTTCGAGCTCGCATGCGATACTTTCGATTTTGGTATCGTTTTCGGGCTCGCATGCGAATGTTTCGCGAATCTTTCGATTTTAGTATCGTTTTGAACTCGCATGCGATAGTTTTGCGAAACTCTCGCTCGACATTCGCTTCGTGGTACACTGGGGTCATACACGACGCAATATAATTTTTCTTTCGATTCATATATCATAAGCATATATCATTATAAGCTCGCATGCGAATGTTTTGCGATACTTTCGATTTTGGTATCGTTTTCGAGCTTGCATGCGAATGTTTTGCGATACTTTCGATTTTGGTATCGTTTTCGGGCTCGCATGCGAATGTTTTGCGAATCTTTCGATTTTAGTATCGTTTTCGAGCTCGCATGCGATAGTTTTGCGAAACTCTCGCTCGACATTCGCTTCGTGGTACACTGGGTTTGTATGTATGTACAAACATATGTATGTAGATGTTTAAATGTACATGCATACATCAGTACATATGTATGTCGTAGAATGGCTAGTTTGTCCACTGTTCGTGTGCGTACAGTTTTTGAGTGGCGACACACTGTCGCTAGTAGTTTTAAATTCACACTCTGTTGCTGAGTAAGGTCTGATCGTAGAGCGCTGACTGAATAAGAGAAACAGAGAGGACGATAAACATTGCAGAAATTGTGAAATCATACAGAACTCTGTGTTGCTGAAGGCAGTCGGAAAGCGTCTCTGAATACGAGCAGAACTTGCTGAGCAAATTTTATTAAAAATGGAAACAAATAGGCCATACAATACATACATCATACATTCATTCATACATACATTAATTAATACATGTATGCATACATGTACGTTCATTCATGCGTACATATGTACATACATTTAAACATATGTACATTCATAGATACATACATATATTTAATACATACATAATCATTTTTACTTATATGCATACATATATACATCAGGACATATCCAGTGTACCACGAAGCGAATGTCGAGCGAGAGTTTCGCAAAACTATCGCATTCGAGCTCGAAAACGATACTAAAATCGAAAGTTTCGCAAAACATTCGTTTTCGAGCTCGAAAACGATACTAAAATCGAAAGTTTCGCAAAACATTCGTTTTCGAGCTCGAAAACGATACCAAAATCGAAAGTATCGCAAAACATTCGGATTCGAGCTCGAATACGATACCAAAATCGAGAGCTTCGCAAAACATTCGCATTCGAGCTTATAAATGATATACGAATCGAAAGAAAAATGGTCGGTTAAAACGGCAACCGATGCGTTGTTGTTTTTTGCTTGTCGTTCTCTCGCTGGTTCCTTTTTTGGTTGCTCAAAACGGCAACTGATGCTTTATTGTTCTCGCTCGGAATGGAGAACTTTTTTTTCTCTTGTGACGACGCAAAGTGACGGTGCAGTGAAAAAGTGGCAGTGCTTAAAATTTCTATCAATTCGGCGGTAAGTAATAAATTTAGTGCTTTTGATCATCGCTGTCCTGATATATGTATTTAATTCTCTTATAGCATACCCTGCAGAAAGAAGCGTTTTGAAGAATGTTGTATGTATTCTAATAATATTTATCTCGCATATGTATTTTAATTCTTTTTTTACTGTCTTTTTATCCAGATTGCGGTTCTTTTAAAGTCTTCAGAAATGTGTCTTGTGACAAATGTGTTCTGAGCTCCTGGCGGCAAATAACTTTATAGATATAAGATAAAATAAGACATTATGTGCAGCAAATAAAAAATCACATTTAAACTATATTTAGTATTTATTGAATCCGTAAACGATATTAGAAATGAGTCGCAAAAGATATTAAAAATGGCTCGTAAACGACTTCTCATATGATTCGCAAAAGATATTAAAAGCGGCTCGCAAACGACTTCTCATATGATTCGAAAAAACTATCGAAAAAGGCTCGCTAACGAATCGTTTACGAACTATCGCGTTCGAAACTTTCACTGCCACAAACTGAGCGACGAGCGAGTAGTTTTCTGATCGTAAACGAGGGTTTTCGCGAATGTTTTGTCCGTATTTGTTTCGAGTAACTATCGTTAGCGATATCTTTTACGAACTTTTGGTTCACTGGGTACGGACGGATACACGGACGAACGGGAAGACGGACATGGCTACATCGACTCAGCTCGTCGTCCTGATTAAGAATATACATATACCATGGGATCTGCCACACCTCCTTCTGCCTGTTACACACAAATGTCATAATAGACCTTTATGTACTTTTTAAAGTACAGGGTCTAAAAATATATGAATTATGTTATTGTGTTTTCTCAGAACGCTCTTTCAGTAAACGAACAATGAGTGCAACACGTATTTACGCACATACAGCTTAAAGTATGCAGTGCATAATTTTAACTTCAAACTTTAATATAATTGAAACAATCAGGCGTATTGCAACAAAAATAGTACCAAATTAAAGATACAAATATTTACATTAACATAATGACTTAATTTATTGTTTAAATTTTATTTAAATTAGTAATAGGAAAGAAAATATCGAGAAACTGTTTTTTTCAGGTTCACAGCTTATTTTATGCAGCCTCAAAAATATCAAAATATTCTAGGAAAATTTGGGTTTTATTTAATTCTTAGCCTTTATTATCTACCACAGCTTGAAGCCTTTTTGGGATTGACTCCACCAATTTTTTTGTGAGATCGGCCGATATGTTGTTCCACTCTTTCATCAGAGCCTCTTTTAGGGCATTTTTGTTCGAAATGGTATATTTCCGAACATTATTTTTCAAAACTGACACCAGATTTTCAATCACGTTGAGGTCCGTAGCTTGAGCCGGTGGAATCATCACATAGGGACAATTGTATATTAGCCAAGACAGCACAATACCCGCCTTGTGCTTTGGATCGTTGTCCTGATAAAAACGGAAATTGGTCCTTATACCAAGATTCTTCGCACTTTGCAATAAATTTTCCTTGGGAATATTGAGGTACATATTTTTGTCCATAGTAGTTGAGACTACTAGCTTTCCAGGACCAGCAGCGGATATACAGGCCCAAACCATTACGCTTCCACCACCATGTTAAGCTGTCCCGGTTGATATTTGCTAAAAATCACTCGATGACACCAGACTTTTGAAAGACAGTAATTTTTGCAGATGAATCCAAGTTCAATATTTTTGGATCGGACGGCAATGCTTATGTTTGGCGAAAGGCAAATACAGAGCTACAAAAGCTGAACCTAAAGGCCCCAGTAAAACATGGTGGTGGAATCCAATGCATAGTATACAAAGTTGAATATCCCATATCTTCGGTGTTTATTATCCGATCGGGCTGCAAATCGCACCATACTTCAATGCATCTTTATTCATGCAAACGAATGTTTCGGTTTTCACTTCCACTTATTTTAAGTAATTTGGTTTTCAATCCGTAAAATGTGGGTGCTCCGGTTTTCACTGATCAAGTATATACATGTAAGATATATTTTGAAGAGTGTTTATTTAATATAACCAAAAGGATAACAAGGTGTTTGTCGTATTTCAAATTAATATAAAGGCAACTTAAATGACGTGTTCAATTTATTTTCAACTTATATGACAACAACTTAAACAACGTATTCTACTTATTTCAACTTATGTGACGCCAATGATACCGACTGTTGCAACTCTCATCGGACGCTGAAGTGTGTGTTCGTTATTTGATAGTTGTCATCGATATAGAGGTGATACTGTTGGTTAACAACACTCTGTTCACCGGCTGGTACCTCTGCTACTTTACATTCGGTCCTCCTGCTCATCCTCATCTGCCCCAGATGATAAGGCCTCATCGTTCTCGCATACATAACGCCCCAATTTCATATTGTCGTTACATTTGGCCCCTCGACGTTTGCCATTTTTCTTACGTTATAGCGGCCGTTACGTTTAATTTTGGTGATTTCATAAGGACCAAGGAACTCGCCAGATCTCCGACTCTGTAGCCGTACTAAGCTTTACGCTTTTTGTCGTAATTGCGCTTATCAACTTGTTGTGCCTGTTCGATGTTGTCTCTAGCTTGCGCACGTAGTTGCTGACGCTCGTGCAACCAACTCCTCGTTGATGACCTCCAACAGTCGACTCTCACCTAGGTTGTGCATCTTGGTGCCAAACATGACTTCATGACACATATTACAAATCGCTTAACCTCATGATGACTTCTTCGCAGCCAGTAGACTTAGTCGGGAACAGCCATATAAACTTGGAAAAGGCATCCACCACAGCAAAAATGTATTTATATTGCTTGGCTGTCGCGTCCATTGGACCCCACCGTGTGTAACGGTGTATCTCCCTTGTCTTTGCAATGCAAGTAGCCTTCTTGCTTGCCCAACTTTTTGTGGCAGATTATACAAGTGACACAATTATAAATTAATTTTGCTACTTTACTTTCAAGGTGAATGATATCTCGTTCCATTAGCTTCGACACAACAAGCAACTCGTTACCATTAAGGACTTTAAATAGTAGGCCACCTTTCATCTTGTAATCTTGGTACGGGTGTTGTTAAAAGATCTCTACAATTGCTTTGATAAAATCGTCATCCTGCTGCGCCTTTTTGATACGTGCTGTCAGTTCTGTAGTCACAAACAGGCACATCTGCGGAAATCGGCTGAGACAGTCTACATGCTTCATTCTTTCTCCAGGACGGTGTACAGCTTTAAAGGTGAAGTCTTCCATATACAGAATCCACTGGAAAACTTCTCTGGGTATATCTGCTTTTGTGGTCGTCTGTTTAAACGCCACACAATCGGTCATAAGATCGAACTGGATACCCAACCAATAATGTCTAAATATTTTAAGTGAAAGTTACGCTGCTTTAAGCTCCAGATAGTAGCTGTGACGCTTAGACTCGTCTTCCGAAGATTTTCTGCTCCAATAGTAAACTGGATGGAACTTTCCGTCGAACTGCTATAACAACACAGCTCCGAAACCTTCTTTGGACGCATCCGTGTGTAGTTCTGTTGGTGCTCCTCTTGAAACACCGGCTCGATTACAAGAAGCTGCTTTAAGGCTTGTAACGACTTCTGCTCTGCATCGCCCATGTTGAACATCGTCTTCTTTCTCAGCAAATTCGTAAGTGGTCGTGCAACTTGGGCATATACAGGAATGAACTTTCTGAAGAATCCGGTGCTTTAATATCCTTTGGATTAGCAAAATGGCTAAGTGCTGTTGTCTTTTGTTTTCCGGGCCAGATTCGCCAGTCTTCAATAATATGCCCAAGAAAACTTATGCGTGACTGCATAAAACTACATTTCTTTCACTTCCTTTTCAAGCCAAAGCGCGCAGCTGTTTCCAGAACCATCTTTGTTCAACTTCCTGTAGTCTACACAAACACGTAGGCTACCGTCATTCTTTTTAACGACGACCACTCTGCTCGCTAGATTCGACGAAGACTTGCGCACAACTCCTTGTTCGACCCATTCCTCAACTTGTTTCTTGACTGCATTGGATTCTTCTGCTGCTAGACGACTTGGCGAATGGTGAAAAGGCTTTACCACTCTGTCGGGAACAATCTTCAGCTGAGTCGGACACTGTTTTACAACTTCTCTTGGCGTCCTATAGCTGTTTTCAATCATCTGTTCAATATTCTTGCGATATTGCTGAGGATCTGTAAATGAAGACTCTTCAGTAACATTGTGAACAGAAACATACTCATTCATCGTCAAAGAATTATCATAGAATACCGTCTGCAATTGGTCAACTTTGACCTTAGCTGTAAAGTATCCAATGGGTTTCGTTGGTATCTGACCAAGACCGCGCAACGTAGTCGTTGTTTTTAAAAGTTCTACACCTTTTAGATACT
Organism: Liodrosophila aerea; assembly: GCA_035045005.1. Taxonomy (NCBI): domain Eukaryota; kingdom Metazoa; phylum Arthropoda; class Insecta; order Diptera; family Drosophilidae; genus Liodrosophila; species Liodrosophila aerea. The sequence goes on along the minus strand of JAWNNL010000895.1, from coordinate 59,623 downwards.
GTACGACACTCTCTTTAATAATGGTCACGTCTGACCTGTGTCCACAAGACAGTCAACTTCAATGTCATTTATAAGGGTACTTTTAACGCGACTGCGATCAGCAATGATACGAACATTATCTTTATCGCCTTTTGCGGAACAGTTACGCGCAATGTGGCCGTTCTTGTTACATTTGAAGCACTTCATTTCAATCGAACAATGGTTGCGCTTGTGATCAGCTAGATCACAGTTAAAACAATGTTCTTTCTTGCCACTTTAATTATTTTGCTGCTTTACGCATGCTTGTTCTCGACTGTTCTTTTCCGATAAATTCAAACGCGCGTACTTATCGAATTCTTCTTCCAAGGCTTTAAACGACTTGCAGCGATACATCGAATATTTATACTCGCTCTCAATATCAAGACCGTTAACAACATGACTTATAACAGCTTCATCTTCGTCATAGCCCCGCTGCTGCTATTTTCTTCATGTGAAGTAAATTTTCGTGCAATGACTCATTGTTCTTCTTCTTTCTTTCTTGCAGCTGTCGATGAATGTCCGCACTGTTAAAGCTGCATGTAAATTAATCTAACAATGCACTTTTAAGTTTTTCCTAATTGCACACGTTTTCTGCTTCTAGAAACAATTGAGCCGCACGGATCATCTTTCTTCTGACATGCACATACTTTTGCTTTTCTGTAAGTTCATACGCGTCTGCACTTCTTTCGAAGATTTCTAGCCACTTTGCTACCGGTATAGACTTGCCATTGTAATCACTCACAACTTACCCGAAATCATCCGGCGCGATTCCCATTGGATTGTCACATTGTTCATCAGTTAGCATTTTCAAACTTAACAAATGGAGCACTTGTTCCTCTTTTGCTTCGACGCTTTGATTTTCATTGTTTTGACTGGCATTTACCGCTGTTTCGGCTTCTGCCATCTTGTTCTCACTTGAACGCAACTGTCTGTCTCGTTCAATTGCACATTGCCTCTTGGTGTGCTCTTCTTTCTTCCTGGTGTGCTCATTTTTGCGCGTCTGTATACACGATAAACTAATGGCGCTTGCAAAAGAGACGCTGCTTCTCGATTTTTAATTTCACAACTTTTTGTTCAATTACGCCTGTGTTTTTCTATGCTCATTAAACTCCGATTTGTTGTTTATAGCTTCTTTAACAACTTTGAAAGTAGCGCATTTTAATGCAATTATTGATCAGTCAACTTATTTTGATTAAACACTTTGGGTTTTTTTCTTATTTTCTTTTGGCACGGACGAGCCCCCAAATCTATATATATAAAGTAGTTCGTTCTGACTGACTGACTGACTGATCATCAACGCACAGCCCAAAACAGTAAGATATAGCGACTTAGTTTTTTCGCAGAATGATTGCTTATGACCCTTAGACGCACGTTAAGAGCTAAAATCTGCTTACCCCTCCCCCATCTAACCGCGAAGAGCAACTGTAGCCACAATTTTAAAGATAAAAACTTGCGGGTTAATTTATAAGTAGCTCTTGGCCACCTAAATCTATTCTGAATTTCAGCTCAATTGGACAATAAACAATGGAGTTATTCGATATTCAATTAATTGGTATGGGGAAGGGGGAAAGCAAAATAATGCTCGCATGCCAGATGAGCTGTGTATACGTGTGTGAGCATCGATATGCTGCCATATTCGTTTAAAATAGCGCGGGTACATACGTACATTTAAGCACATACATACATATGTACATCAGGACATACATACATATATACATATAACCATACATTCGTTTATACATACATTTAAACATATGTATGTACGAATGTATGTTTGTATGTGTGTGCATATGTATGTACTGATGTACATATGTACATATGTATGTATGTACATATGTATGTACAACGTATGGCTGTACCGACTGATGTGCATATGTATGTATGTACTGATGTACTTTCATTCATACATGTATGTACATTCATGCGTACATACATACATTTAAATATATCAACGGCCGGGAGAATGTTAAGTCTCAGCCTTACCATTATGACATATATTACAAATAAATACATAATAATATGTAGGCCAATAATTTCTGGTACACACAATAATTAACAGTCAGCATTTACCGAACTTGCACTGCTTATATTGCATTGGTAAGCAAGAGTGTCTGACACACATTTCGTCTATATTAGTTCAATAAGTAACTCAGCATATATTCAAATTTCCGCATTGCCCTAGTAGTAATAAGCATTTATTGTAACCCATGTGAAGTATAAATAGTTGTAAGAAGTCACTAATAAAATCAGTTGCAATCAAACCACGACTTGTTAACTCAGTGTCTGTCGCAGTGTCTTCAGATCCTCATCGTGCGCACCGAGAAACATTCTCCGCAGTCCAACTGGTTACAACTGCTAGTTGCGACGACAAACCAGCAATCAGTTTATGTACTGAGTGCTACTAACATTACACACAAACACTGAGATAGATCAAGCACAAGTGAGCTACAAAAAGCAGTTCGACAAAAAACGCAAAAGCGAATATGGGTATAAAGTTGGCGACTTGGTGGCGATACGCAGAGCACAGTTCGTAGCAGGAAGAAAGCTGGCGAGCGAGTATCTAGGCCCATACGAAATAACCAAAGTAAAGCGTAACGGTCGTTATGATGTTAGGGAAGCAGCAACTGTCGAAGGACCAATGAATACAGCTACATATGCATATTGAAACATATTTACGTATATAATTAAACATGTGTACATAGATTTCAAGGAACTTTGTCCCCTGTTTAATGGTGTCGTGACGGTGGCCGAGCTAAGCGAGGACTCAACCACGGGCCCTTCATTGGGGGTTGGCGCTCTGTGTGTTTATTTAATATTATAACCAAAAAGATAACAAGATGTGTGTCATATTTCAAATTAATATAAAGGCAACTTAAACGACGTGTTTAACTTATTTTCAACTTATATGACAGCAACTTAAACAACGTATTCTACTTATTTCAACTTATGCGACGCCAATGATACCGACTGTTGCAACTCTCAACGGACGCTGAAGTGTGTGTTTGTTAATCGATAGTTGTCATCGATATAGAGGTGATACTGTTGGTTAACAGCACTCTGTTAACCGGCTTGTACCTCTGCTACACACCTCCGTTTGCCTGTTAAACACAAATGTCAAGCTTAATAGACCCTTCTCTACTGTCTTAAAGCAGTCCAATCGTATAATAAGCACCAGAGATATTGGACACTGAATTGTCTGTACTATGCATTTGGAAGAGGGAGGGGGAAAGCCACAGTGTATGCGGCCGCTCGGGCGTATGCGTGATTTTTGATTGCGAGTATGTATGTATGTCTGAGTGTTGGTTAGTATTTGTATTTTGTATACAAGTGTATGAGTTAATGTGTGTATGTATATGTGTGTATGTACATACATATATGCTTCTGCTATCGACGTCCAAGGGAAAGCACAGTACAGGGTCTCCTACTGTTGGTTGCGTTCGATTATATATACTATACTTTTTAGACACTGTACTTTAAAAAAGTACAAAAGGGTCTATTACGATTGTGCAATTGGGAAGCATGGTAGACCCCATAAAGTATATTTATTCTTGATCAGGGGTCTGTCACGCCTCCTTTTGCCTGTTACATACATTTCTAACTTGCACAAACTTAATAGACCCTTTTGTACTTTTTTAAAGTACAGGGTCTAAAAAAGTACTATGTCAATTGAAATTTCTGTACAACAGGCAGGTTAATCGGTCTAACCCTGTCCGTATGCAAAACTATTAGAACTAAACGCTAAATACCATAGGCAGATAAAATTTTTTTTTAAATTTCAGCTTTTTAAATTAGTTGTTTGTCGTATTGTGTGTGAACTACAGTGACCCATAATAATCTATCTTGGAATAAAATCGGAGAACCACAAGTGAATAAGAACACACGTTTTTTTACTTACTTTTGCATGCCGCCACTTCCAGCAGTGGAGCCACCTTGTCCATCGGGTGAGAGGCGTTTGTCATCCACCTGGAAGTCATTTTGCCTAGCAGCTAGGGGGATGGCATGATCAAAGTCTACGTTTCCATGCTCCTGTGCATTGGATATCTCTAGGTCAATGTCCGGTTTCGCCAGTATAGTATGTCCACTGACCTGACCAGAGACTGCATCCGTTTCCGCTGCTTTTAACACAGATATAGAGACTTCTATGGGTTGTGTGGGGGGCAGTGGAGATTTTTGTGCTGCCTCTGCTGAACTACGTGGATCATTACTGCCATCTGCTGTGCCAGGACGAGAGCTAGAATCAAGTGCTTTGGTCGTCATTATCATTCCACTGGTGGTGGGCGAGCTGTCATCAGTTGCTGTTGAAAGTCCTGTTTCATTTTCGTGAACTTTGGCGTCTGTCAAGTTTACGTTAACGTAAGTATCGCCTGTAAAGGTTGCGGAACTTGTTGCTACATCGACACGGGTCAATTGACCTGCTTGACCTTTTGGCACTGCAGAGGAAATATACATAACATGTATAAAAGTTATTGTTTTTTTTTTTAAATACTCTAAGCCCATTGCAAATGAGTTAAATTGAGTATATTAACTTTATGCAAATGTATGAACATGCAGAGGGAGCCGTGACAAACCCTGATTTTAAGAACTGTGAGCAGCACCAAATTTGAAATAACGACAGTGCCAAGTGCAGGGTATTCATAGTCGGCTACGCCCGACTGGTCCCTAGTTACCTGTGTTCCTACCCACAGTTAGCCGGCGAGGGACTACGGACCGAAATAGCTTCACAATTTCATTGACGCCGAAATAGCACTATCGCATTTTTAGAAGCGTTAGTTAGTAAATTAAATAAAGCTTATATCAAAGAAAGAGAATGTGTAGAGCAGCGATCGGCGCTCATAACTCGTGCTGAGATAAAGAAAAGGAAGAAGAAGCTTATTCACTGGACGCTCTCTTTGTGCTGATGGTTGGTGTAGAGATCTCGAAAGACAGCAAGAAACCACAATAAACATCGGTTACAGACAGAGTGGTCTTAAATCTGTTCATCTGTGTGCACTTCATCGTGTTCGCCACTTTCAAGTAGCGTATCTAAAGCTAGCAGGATAAGCTAATCCTGGATTAATGTAGAAGTGAATGAACAGAACACAATAAATAAATACAAAATAATATCATACCAAACTTACTTTCAGTTTCGTGGATCTGCTCCGGTACCGTGGCTACTTTACGATTCTGTGCAGAATCGCCCCGTTTCTTATTGCTAATCAAACTGAGTCTGGAGCTCATCCGCACCAATTGGGACATATTAGAACCTTGTCGCCTGATAGCTGCTGTTGCAGTTGAACTAACCTCATGCCGCACGTCTGGTAGAGCTTCGGCGGCTTGCAGTACGGCTTTGCCTACGTGTGATGCAACTGGATTAATCGGACTATCTGTTGCTGCCATGGTATCTTTAGTTTGTTCCATCTTTTCTTGCGAAGCCTTGTGCTTGGCTTTAGCTATAGCGCTTTCAGTGTTAACTTTTTTTGTGTGCTGCTGGGAGTCAGTACGTGTCAGAAGTCTAGTTAATACTGCTTTGCTTCCAGATTTTTCTGTTTTGCTTACGGCATTTCCGTTCTTCTTTGACTTATCTTTATCCGTTTGCTGTTTCTGGTTGCCGCTTTTCTTCTGAGGTTGCGACGTTTTGGGTTGGGTTGCTGCTTTTTTGACGGTTACCTTTGATAGAGTTTTAATTGCAGTTTTCTTTATACTCGCTTCGCTTTTGCTTGTTAACGAACTATTTTTTTTGGCACTTTCTCCTTTATTAGATTTATCAATAGCATTCGTTCTTCTCGGTGTGGGTGTGAGCTTTTTGGGTTTCGACGATTTAAGCGGTTGTGTTTTGGCAGGAGATGGGGACTTTTCGGTCTTGATAATCGTGCTAGTGGGTATGCGGGAACGAGAGTTACACCGTTGGCCAGCAAGCGTAACGTCTTTACGCATCGAAGAAATCTTCACTCCACTCATTCTCTTCGCCGGACTTAGAGACATTTTGCGTCCAAGCATTGGTTTTGGACTACTAGATATAGATTTGCGGCGATTGGATGATACATTTGTGGCAAAACTATTCCGCATCATGGTCGCTGGAGAAATGCTGGAGGATCTTAGGGATGAACGTGTGCTTAGCCGAGAGTTAGCCCTTGAATTTGCACGGGAATTAGCTCTTGAATCATCACGGGAATTAGCTCTAGACTCTGCTCGAGAGTTTGTCCGGGAGTTATTTAACGAATTACCTATTAGCTGTTGAGCCTGTGCTTGCCGTGAACTAGGCCTGGATGGAAGAGCTCTGGAGACAGGATGCTTAGCATAAAAACGCGTTGGCGTCAATCTAATATCCAGCTGGTTGCCATGTACATCAATGTCACTCCGTATAGTAGCCTGAGACGGCGAACGACTATTGCCAGCTTGCGAATTACGGCCCGATTGTAGGGATAGGCTTCCGTAATCCTTTACAGGAGAAGTGGAGCGTGAGCTCGGATGTGAATCCTGACAACTACGTACTGGTATACGTGAAATTGAGTCCCGACGCACCGACTTCTTGGGCGGAGTGTCCCGATGAGCTGCCTCATATGCCGAACTATGTAATGGACTTTGTGGTGTATCCTTGTTCGGAGTGCCAATAATTGGAGATAGAGTGCTTGGTTTGGCAATCTTGGTAGAGAAGGATTGGCGTCTGGAACTCTTGTTAAATCTTGACGCATCCGATGTGCTAATGGATTTCCGCCGTTGCGGAGTTTTTGTTGTTGCTGGCAGTATTGAAAGCAAGGGTCGGCGGAAACTGAAATCGGAGGTAGTAATGCTGCTCAAATTGGAACTTCGGCGATCCGAGGCAGTCTGTGTGGAACTACGACGTTCTGGAGAAGTTGAACTGGATCGACGTCTGGCATGAAACAAGGAAGAATTAGGTGCACTTGCGCCAATTTTTAAATCATCCAGACTCAACCAATTGGATTGTGGTTGTATGCGGGTGGAAATCGCCTGTTTGTTGATAACACCAAGCAAACCACGCTGCTTTCGCGTAGGATTTGGATTTAAGGAACGCGAAAGTAGGCTCGGTGGAGTTATTGTAGTTTCCTTATGGAGCTCAATGGCCGAACGATGAAAACGGGGTATGGCGCCATGATGCGGATCTGTTATCAGTGGTAGAGTCTCCAAGCTCTTAATACGATGTGGCGACTCGACCGTACCACCTATTTGGTTATACATGGAGCTACGACGGTGCATTCTTGGCGTATACGTGTCGACGGAAGAGGTTAACGAATCCCGTTGCTGTAGTATGCCCTTTGTGGGCAACGCCAACTTACTTGGACTATGGCCGCCACTCATATTAAACTGCACGGAAGGGCGTGGCGAGTCGTCGGTAGCTAACTGATTTGGTGGAGGGAGTTGAGGCAGACGTGTGGCAGTAAGTGATTTCCGTCGTGTTCTAACCGGCAGCAGTGCTGGCGTGGACGAGGTAGTTGTGGACTGTATGGAAGCATGTCTATAGGTAGTCATAGGCAATGGTGACTTCAGCAGCACTATTGGTGTAGAATTGGGACTATGACTAAGTGAGGAACTCGGCGAGCGCATGGACAATATTGTAAAGGAGGGCTTCTTGTGTAAGCGAGTTTCACCCACGCTGCAAATATGAAATATAGCTGAGAATATAGATGTCTACTAAAGCAGGGACTCACCGATAATTACCACCCGTTGACACCAAATCTTTGAACACCACAGAGGCCATCTCACCAGCCAAACTCTCCAATCGTACATCCTGCTCAGGTGGTGTTATGGTCAGCTCATTGCCCTGTTCAGACTGTTGACGAATGCTCTCTGATCTAGGTATGAGCGGTGTCTCCAAACCGTAAGGCTGCTTATACCCCTCGAGTAACTGTTGTTGTTGTTGCTGGAGATATTGCTGTGGTGAGAGAATGATATTCAAGTCATTTGTGGGTGTAGGTATTGGATTTGGCAACGGTGATCTTAAAGGTATTGGCTGCTGCTCAGTTTGTAGCAAGCTAGGCGCCTCGTCACAACTGCTACTAGAACCATTCGAATCCTGCAGTATTATGGCCAGCGGCGACAGTGGCATCTCTTCATGCTTCATGGACATGACCATTTTAGAGCTAGGCCGCAGCTTGGGTATTCGACTGAACTCAGCAAATTGTTCAGCTGACGGACGATACCAATCCATTAAGCCAGTGCTGACTAATGATCCCGATATGGAACTAAAATTAGAGAAGGATTAGCTACTTATACTCTTATTCATTTACGGTACTCACCTTTGTCTCTTCATTTCTTCCAAATGCATTGTACCATATGTGGAGCCAAAGTCCTGTGCAGTTGATGCAAAGTCACTTTCAAATTTATTAGACTTACTGACAAAATGCTCTGGCCCAAGCAGCATAAAGTTGGGTGAATCTAGCTGCTCGGAGCTGGACCCGCCGCTTGAATTGGGTAGAATATGTATATCAGGTGGTTGCAGGCGTGGTATGGGTAACATCGAGCGACTCCCTGCTCTTGTGTAAGGCACATTGGAGAAGAGTCGATGTCTAGTGTGTTGTTGGCTCATTCGTGTATTGAGTGTCATGCCTGCGACCAGTGTATCTTCCTCCGAACTGGGCAAGTCCATACAGCCGGCGCGTATCGTTTCACACGCAGCTTTGCCAAAATAATCCTCTGGCTCCGGTGGGGGTACAGGATCACCAAATAAACTACTATAAGGCTGATTAAGCGTCGTCGTACTTTTTGCATATAAGCTCTCTTTGGAGTGGGCATTAATTTGTGCTGATGGTGACTTTATTCTACTGGGATCATAACTATAGTCCACTGATATTATCGCTGGCGTCACGCCAGTAGTGGTTGTTCTCGTGTCTGTCTCGGATGACCTTGGATGGCTGGATGAAATGTGTATTGGTGATGGCGATGATGAATATGATAATGTCTGCTGCATGGTTTCTCATTTGTGCTGCGCTTCCTTTTTCTCTGACTACGAATTTAGATAGAGAAAACACTTCCGGGGATTGCGCAGGGAAAGGAAGTCCTCCTTTGTTTAGTATTTTTTAATGTGAGATTCCAAAATTGATCATCTTTATTATCAAGTTACTAAAATTACGAAAAAATAAAAAAAATAATTTGTTATGGATTATTATACATATTTACTATTTGACAAAAGTATTAAATTATTATTATTGCATAGGATCTATTGAGTAAGTTGAACTTCTTTATTTGTGGAAATGCTAAATTTACAAACATAAATAAGTTGTAACATGAGTATGTTGTAACGCTTCAGAGAGACATTCCAGATGCAACCTACAAGTGAAAATATAATATAATTTGCTTAGACTTTGCACAGATTTTTAAGGCAGCTATTCTAAAATAGCAGCTAACTAATTTAAAATTTCTGCGCTAAAAGTGAATTGTTATTATGTACTTCTTAAACGACTGAATAATGCCTTGATCTAGAGAGAGAGAGAGAGAGAGAGAGAGAGAGAGACGTTGCAAAAATTAATGTTGTGTTCATTCGCAGTTTCGCAACGTATTTTGTCATATTTAATGTTTTGACGCTTCCGCCAGGGCCAGACAGAGCCAGTTAGCATCGTGTTCACAATCTTCTCTTTTGCTTTTGCCAAAAGAGCACCTTCGCTTCAAGTTGCACAAAGCTGCAGATTTTTTTTATGTAGTGTGTCAGCTTACTTTTTAGACCCTGTACTTTAAAAAAGTACAAAAGGGTCTATTAAGATTGTGCAAGCCCGAAATGTATGTAACAGGCAGAAGGAGGCGTGGCAGACCCCACAAAGTATATATATTCTTGATCAGGACGACGAGCTGAGTCGATCTAGCCATGTCCGTCTGTCCGTCTGTCCGTCCGTCCGTCCGTCCGTCCGTCCGTCCGTCTGTCCGTCTGTCCGTCTGTATGAACACCTAGATCTCGTAAACTGTAAGAGCTAGAGACACCATATTTGGCAGTTAGATGCCCCTATAGTGCAAGCAGATCAAGTTTGTTTTTGATTTTTGATACCTCCTCCCCCTCCCCCAAAAACCGCAAAAAACTGCCACACCCACAATTTTATAGATACACTCTTGTGATTTGGCATACAATAATCTTATGATAATCTTTATCTGTTCTGTGAATTGTGGCCCAATCGGATAATAAACACTGGAGATATTCAAGATTCAATTCCCAGTACTAAGTAAGGGGGGAGCAGCGCGAGCGTATGTGTGGTTGCCTGCGACTTTACGATATGTGTGCATGTGTGAATGTTTGTTAGTGTGTGTGTGTGTGCGAGGGAAAGTACAGGGTCTCCTACTGTCGGTTGCATCCGACTGTAGCTTTCCGAGTTTTTAATAATACTGTTAATTGTTGACTGATCATACTTGTAATTAGTACATAGAAAATTTTTTTCGGCTTTTTATTTTACAGCTGTAATAATTTGCAACTTTTCTTTAATAGACAAGCTTAAATAGACAAGCTGAAAATATTTGAGAATTTGAGGGGGAGGGGGAAGACTTCGAAAATCAGACAGAAACTTGAGCTGCCTATGCAATACACGAACCAAAAAAATAAAAGAATTGAGTCTCTTGTAGATTCCCAGATCTCGGTGTTCATACAAACAGACGGACAGACAGGCAGGGCTATATCGACTCAGCTCAAGCCTTGAGCCTCAAGGTCCTGATTAAAACTATATATACTTTGTAGGGTCTCCCAAGCGTCCTTCTCCCAGTTACTCACACATTTGAACAAACTTAATAGACCCTTTTATACTTTTTTCAAATACAGGTTCTAAATTAATGGGCATGGACCAGTGCTGCCATTTTAGCAATTTAGTTGCTAGATCTAGCAACTTTTAAAATTATTTGAAACTTTTTAGACCCTGTACTTTAAAAAAGCACAAAAGGGTCTATTAAGATTGTGCAAGCCCGAAATGTATGTAACAGGCAGAAGGAGGCGTGGCAGACCACACAAAGGACGACGAGCTGAGTCGATCTAGCCATGTCCGTCTGTCCGTCTGTCTGTCCGTCTGTCCGTCCGTATGAACACCTAGATCTCGGAAACTGTAAGAGCTAGAGACATCATATTTGGCAGTTAGATGCCCCTATAGCGCAAGCAGATCAAGTTTGTTTTAGATTTTTGATACCTCCACCCCTCCCCCAAAAACCGCGAAAAACTGCCACACCCACAATTTTAAACATACAAACTTGTGTTTTGGCATACGATAATCTTATGATAATCTTTATCTGTTCTGTGAATTTCGGCCCAATCGGATAATAAACACCGGAGATATTCAAGATTCAATTCCTTGTACTAGGTAAGGGGGAGCAGCGTGAGCGTATGTGTGGTTGCGTGTGACTTTGCGCTATGTGTGCATGTGTGAGTGTATGTTAGTGTGTGTGTGTGCAAAGGAAAGTACAGGGTCTCCTACTGTCGGTTGAAGCCGACTGTAGCTTTCCGAGTTTTTTTTTTTTAAATGCTATTAGCCACAAATATAGTAATTTTTTTGCTTTAGCAATTTTAGCAACTTCATTAAAAAACTAGGAATTTTTAATTTTGCCGAAACATTTTTGCTTTTATTTACTTATTTTTGATTTCGATTATAATAATTCGATTAATAATAATTCGCAAAGATAAAGGAACTTGTATTTAACTCAGTGACACTGAGTCACTGAGTCAGTGGTTCGATTATATGAACAACTTTAAATTATTAGTGAATTTCAGCTCAAAACATGCCCGAAAAAACGACTATAACTTACTAGGGGGCTTCGCCTCCTGCGTTCTCGCAAAGCAACCCCCTATGAACAGACCGGTAGTCACGACGCCATTAAACAGGGGGCGAAGGTCCCTGAGATTTATGAGCTCATCATAACCACGGCAGAAGCCCCCTAGTATATAGCAACAAAAATTTAGTAGCACATCATTAGCAAGCGTGGGCGAAACGTATACCTGTGCCGATATCTATACCTATATCTATACCGGTATCTATACTGATGTCTATTACCGGTCTAGGTTACCGATACCGATACCGATATTCATATTCATTAACATATTCTTAATCATAACCATAATAGGACGGCTAGACCATGCGCTCTAGATAGAGCTCCGCCGATGTTATTCTCGGTCTGGGCTGTGCGTTGATAATCAGTCAGTCAGTCAGAACGAACTACTTTATATTTATATGTATATAGATTTGTGCGAAAAACAGATGATTTAATTTTTAGTTTGAACAGATAGATTTTTATGCAACTAATTTAATTCTAAATTTTTTGAAACCCTTTAAACAATTAAGGTCTGATCTTTATCATGGCTCTTTAGCCAACGTTCTTATTTATTTACGTTCTTTGGTATGAAAAGCTTCAAAATCATTGCCAATTTAATGTTATGGATTCCGAAATTATGTCAGCACTTAAATGTAATACGGTAAGTACATTGGAAAAACTCTTTCAGCCATCGACAGTACATCTCGTAGTTTTGAGACCCTGTACTTTAAAAAAGTACAAAGATTGTGCAAGTCCGAAATGTATGTAACAGGCAGAAGGAGGCGTGGCAGACCCCACAAAGTATATATATTCTTGATCAGGACGACGAGCTGAGTCGATCTAGCCATGTCCGTCTGTCTGTCTGTCTGTCCGTCTGTCCGTCCGTATGAACACCTAGATCTCGGAAACTGTAAGAGCTAGAGACATCATATTTGGCAGTTAGATGCCCCTATAGTGCAAGCAGATCAAGTTTATTTTAGATTTTTGATACCTCTCCCCCCTCCCCCCTCCGCAAAAGAGTACGCGGCCACTAGGGCGTATGCGTGATTTTTGATTGTGAGTATGAATGCCTGTATGAGTTTTGGGTATTGTTTGTATTTGCGCGTATATTTGTATTTATAAGTGTATGTGTGTATGTATAAGTGCATGTGTATGTGTATGTGAGTATGTTCATATATACTGCTGCTGTTATCGACGTCCAGGGCAAACCAAAGTACAGGGTCTCCTACTGTCGGTTGCGTCCGACTGTTTTTAAACAAATAAATAAATTTTTTTAACATTAATTGAAACACGCCCGGAAAGATACAGTCGAATGCAACCGACATTAGGAGACCCTGTACTTTGCCTTGCCTTGGGCATCGATAGCAGCAGCAGCATTGGCATACACACATACTTACATATTCATACATTTATGCGCACAACGTGAAATTCAAACACTAGCCAATACTCGCACACACATTCATAACCGCAATCAAAAAACACGCATACGCCCGATTATCCGATATCTCCGGTTTTATTATCCGATTGGGCTGCAAATCACACCAAACATTCGATTCATCCTAAACTTCATTCATGCAAAGAAGGAAAACAGTGACTCTAAAACTGTACATGCTGGGAATATTTTTGCGAATTTGAGGGGGAGGGGGATGACTTTTCAAACATTTGAAATAAACTTGACCTGCCTATGTAATACACGAACCTAACAAAAAAAGAATTAAGTCTCTAGCTCTTATAGTTTCCGAGATCTAGGTGTTCATACAGACAGACAGACGGACAGACAGACGGACAGACAGACGGACAGACAGACGGACAGACAGACGGACAGACAGACGGACAGACAGACGGACAGACAGACGGACAGACAGACGGACAGACAGACGGACAGACAGACAGGGCTATATCGACTCAGCTCGTCGTCCTGATCAAGAATATATATACTTTATGGGGTCTGCCACGCCTCCTTCTGCCTGTTACACACAAATGTCATTTGCACAAACTTAATAGACCCTTTTGTACTTTTTTAAAGTACAGGGTCTAATAATACATATTTAAGAAGGAAAATGTGACTACAGCTTAGCCATTTTTTACCGATTTACAGATATTTCTTTTTACCATTTTTAGACCCTGTGCTTTAAAAAGTACAAAAGGGTCTATTAAGTTTGTGCAAATGACATTTGTGTGTAACAGGCAGAAGGATGCGTGGCAGACCCCATAAAGTATATATATTCTTGATCAGCACGGCGAGCTGAGTCGATATCTGTCTGTCTGTCTGTCTGTCTGTATGAACACCTAGATCTCGGAAACTATAAGAGCTAGAGACTTAATTTTTTTTAGACCCTGTACTTTAAAAAAGTACAAAAGGGTCTATTAAGTTTGTGCAAATGACATTTGTGTGTAACAGGCAGAATGAGGCGTGGCAGACCCCACAAAGTATATATATTCTTGATCAGGACGACGAGCTGAGTCGATATAGCCCTGTCTGTCTGTCCGTCTGTCTGTCCGTCTGTCTGTCTGTATGAACACCTAGATCTCGGAAACTATAAGAGCTAGAGACTTAATTCTTTTTTTGTTAGGTTCGTGTATTACATAGGCAGCTCAAGTTTATGTCAAATGTTTGAAAAGTTATCTCCCTTCCCCTCTAATTCGCAAAAATAATCCCAGCATGTACAGTTTTAGAGTCACTGTTTTCCTTTTTTGCATGAATAAAGCTTTAGGTGTTCTAATGTTTGGTGCGATTTACAGCTCAATCGGCTAATAAACACCGGACAAACAATTTTCGGTACTGGGCATTTGGCAGGGTTAGGGGGAAGCCACAGTGTATGCGACCATTAGGGCGTATGCGTGATTTTCGATTGTGAGTATGAATGTCTGTATGAGTATTGGATATTGTTTGTATTTGAGCAAATAATTGTATGTATAGATGTTTGTGTGTATGTATAAGTGCATGTATATGTGTATGTGAGTATGTTCCTATATGCTGCTGCTGTTATCGACGCCCAGGGTCTCCTACTGTCGGTTGCGTCCGACTGTAGCTTTGCGTCCGACTGTATCTTTCCCTACTTTTTAACCTTGTTTTTTCCCCAATTTCAGCCACCTTTGGTACAACAATTTTTGCAAAACTGATTGGAAGACACACGAAAAGGGAACTTCGCTTAAGAAGGCACTTAGAGACGATAGGTATTGTCAGTACCGTCTGTACAACACACAAAATGGTGGATGGTTGCCGCTTGCCGAACGAATAGAGAATAGTTCTTGCGCTCGGTAGAATAAGCTAAATAACAACTCCCGTTTGCCGAGCGAAGAAAGGACACTTGGGCTCGGTTTGAGTGCGGATTGAGAACTGACTGACCAATGTCAGTCATACTTTTATTAGACCCTTTCTTGGGCATACATATTACTTTACATTCTACATTTACATCTTACATTCAGCTTAGGTAGAATTCCATCTTATCTTATCTCTTAGGTAGTTTTCCTATGTTCAGGGTTTTCCCTTGTTAGGGTGTATTTCCCTTATCTGAGTCCAGACTGCTATCTGGTTTTCCTCTATTCAGGGTTTTCCCTTGTTAGGGTACATTTCCCATATCTGAGTCCAGACTGCTATCTGCGTCTTAATTGCTTAGGTCTAGTCTGGAATCTCTTTTATTATCTGTCCAGTGAGCCTATCTCAATACCATGTCTAGGCTCACTGGCAGACTTATTAATGTGATAGAATATAACATTAAACATCCTGGCCCTGTTGAAAGGTTTACTTTCAATAACACACCGACCAGGCTCTTATTAATATAATATAAGATTAAACATCCTGGCCCTGTTGAAAGGTTTACTTTCAATACAACAGCGACCAGGCTCTTTTGAACTATACATAAAATAATATAAATTTATATCTTAGGAACCTTATTCAATACGATGTCTGGCTTTCTGGCTTACTTATAACTATATGATTCAACATCCTGGCCCTGTTGAAAGGCTCACTTTCAATAGCACAGCGACCAGGCTCTTATTAACTATATATGTATTCATTTCTAAGATTAATATATCTACTGTCTTATATGTATGATATTGATAATTCATGTTGAGAGTTGTTATCCAGAATTCCTTGTGTGTCGTCACTACTTCGTATGGCCAGAGATTGACGTCTTCTATATAAAGATCGCATTTCGTTTGGCGTTGACATACAAAACGAGAGTATGTTCAAGTGGTCCAGCGATACCAAGCACGGGCTTGTTACGCGCGAACCCAAGCCATGCGTGGCCCACCAACCCGCCCAACCGACCGAGAGGCGCGCCGTTATGCGGCGGAAGACGGTAGGTCGCGAAAACAAACTACTGACATGCAGAGGTTACAGGCTAGAAAGATGTTGAAGAAGTGCCCCTTTCATTAGCGGAATGGAGTTAGCACTCGAGATTATAGAAAAGTGTGTATTATAGAGGCTACATAGAATTCTAAAAGGGTTATGAAGAGAGTAATTAGTAAGGCAACGAGGAAGAGATAACGGTAGGAAATTTCTAGTATTCCTAACCGGAATCGAAAAACTAATGTAACTGGTTAGTTCAGGGGAGTCAACTTCGCCCCTGATTAGTTTATGTAGGAATACTATACTAAGCATAATTCTACGATTAGAAAGTGATGGTAGGTCAATAAGGAGAAGTCTACTACGATATGGGGGGAGGCGAGAGTTGGTGTCCCAATTAAGACTACGTAAAGCAAAGAGAAGAAATTGTTTTTGCACTGACTCGATTCTATCCTGGTGAATCTTGTATTGGGGGTACCAAATACAAGACCCATACTCCAAAATAGGGCGTACCAGTGCAATATATAAGGTTTTAGTAATGTAAGGATCCTTTGCCCAACGCTTTATGAATCCAAGGACCCCCATAGCTTTGCCCACAGCAGAACAAATATGTTTATTAAATTTAAGTTTTGGGTCGAAAAGAACGCCTAGATCATTTACTAATTCTATTCGCTCAAGAAGGTAATCATTAAGTTTATATGGATATAAAAGGGGAGAGCCCCTGAAAAACGACATTGCTTTACATTTGCCACAGTTCATGTTTAGCATATTGATGCTACACCATGAATGTAGTCTATTTAAGTCGGATTGAAGCCTGTGACTGGCTAGAGGATCATTAAAAGTCAGACAAATCTTTACGTCATCGGCATACATAAGTACCCGAGAGAAGGTAATAATGTTAGGCAAGTCATTGATAAATAATGTAAAAAGTAAGGGACCAAGGTGACTTCCTTGAGGAACGCCGGAAGTCACAAAGACTGGCTTGGATACAAAGCCCTTAAAATGCACTTTTTGAACTCTACCGTTAAGGTAGTTAAATATCCATAACAAAAGCTTATTTGGAAAACCAAGTAGGTCTAGCTTGCGAAGAAGTAAAGTATGATTAACTGAATCAAATGCTTTACTAAAATCGGTGAAAACTACATCCGTTTGCATTTTCTTTTCAAAGCCTTTTACGACCATCGAGGAAAATTCTAATAGGTTAGTGGTTGTCGATCTATTTTTCACGAAACCATGTTGAGTAGGTGAAATGATAGATTTACAAAAATGCTGAAGTTGAGAAGTGATTAGTTTCTCTAGCAACTTAGGAATAGCAGACAACTTGGATATACCTCTATAATTTACGGCTTGGGATCTGTTTCCCTTTTTATGAAGGGGAATTATAAACGACTCTTTCCAAATGGTAGGGAAAGAGCAAGTCTCAACTGACAACAAAAACAGCTTGTATAATGGCTTACATAGAACTTGAGCACAGTGTCTAAGTACGCAACTAGGTACACCGTCAGGCCCAGGTGAAAATACAGGTTTAAGAGCCTGTAGTTCATCCAATAGTAAGGGTTCGGTTAATAAAGGATTTGAAATGCAATTAGAAGCATTTAGCCGGTACGGATAGGACTGCCCTAGCTGATAGCTTCTTGAGGAATAGGTTGTTTGAAAGAAGTCAGCAAAAAGATCGGCAATGGCGCGATCATTAGAAGCCGTACTATCTTCAAAGACTATGGAAGCAGGAAATGTTTATGACTTTCGTTTCGAGTTTACGAAAGCATAAAAACGTTTCGGATCTCGGTGAAACTGAAGTCTACACCTTTTCAGGTATTTATGATATTTAAGGTTGTTTAAGGCAAGAAAATTTGAGCGAGCAATGACATAGCGAGAGAAGTCCAGAGAAGATCCCGACTCCTTAAACTTTTTATACAGTCTTGATTTTCTATTCTTTAAGCCCGCCAATTGACTAGTAAACCACGGGGGAGAATGGGATCTCTGTGGAACACCAGAAGGAACACAAGCATCGAACAATGAGTTCAGTTTAGAATATAAAATTTTGACTGCATTCACCATGTCATTACATGCGAAAAGGCACGACCAATCAGTTTGAGATAGTAGCAGAGTTAGCTTAGCAAAATCGGTTTTCCGAAAGCAGCGAACACGCTCTCCTGACACAAGATTCAGGCCAGAAACTGGTAAGGGCAAGTCAATCAACACCTCTAGCGTTGGGTGGTAATTGTCTTCAGGAACTGAAATGGGATCCGCGCGGGTCACAGAGAAATTAGAAATATCGGATACAAAAATCAGATCTAACAATCTACCTAGAGAATTCGAGATACCATTGATCTGCGACAATGATATATCGAGTAAGTTATCTACGAATTCATGAGCCATTACCGGCGTTAAGGCAATAGACTGAACTGATGGGAGCCAGGATACAGTAGCGATATTGAAATCGCCACAAATGACAAGGAGATCACGATCCGAAAGTAAAGAATTTATAGAGTTAATTGCAGCAAAGTGGTTAGAATAAACAGAAGAATCCGATGAGGGAGGAATATAAGAGCAAGTTACATACACATTAATATTACTAACATGCAATTTAACAGCAACAAATTCAATGTCCGCGATAGAACATTCAATTTGTTGCACCGAAATACTGGCGTCAACAGCTATTAAAACACCACCACCGCGACGAGGCATGCGATCTCGTCTAAAAATACAAAAATTATTTTGAAAAATTTCGGAATTTAAAATATCAGATCTTAACCAGGTTTCGGTAAAGACCATGATATTAAAAGTAAAGGATAGGCTATTGCGATAGAGAGTGGAAAGTTTACTACAAAGGCCTCTAACGTTCTGATAGCCAAGAAGGAGAGTAGAATTTAGTTTTTTGAGCCATCAGAGGCGCTAGAGGCAAGTTTAATAGAGGGCCGTTTCTTCTTCTTTTTCACTTCGAACTCTTTAATTAAAACATGTTCCGGCCAAAATTTCTTACTACATATTGTAGAAAAAATTTCAGGAGGAACGGTGATTTTAAATGACGTAATGTCCCGAGCATAACTAAAGTTGAATTTTTCCACCTTGATATTGACTTTTATAGATGCCTGTATATAGGCTAAAACATCTTCTGATGTTGTATCAGGGGCAAGTCTAGAAACAAAAATTTGTTTTTTAGGTGGTATCGCTACTAATGCCTTATGAGAAACTGTCACAGCGCCAATAGAGGCATGCGTGACAGTTGACGGCGTAACAGTTTCAACCGGATTAGTTTGCTGAATTACTTCAGCCACGCTAACTTCAGTTGAAACCGGCTCGGAGACCGGACAGGTAACATCCATGGGTACAATGTTTACCTTGTCCACGTCCTTACTACTACAAGGAAGTGGGGACGCAAATGAGATTAAATTTTTATTGAGAACATTAGATGGTACGGACATGGGCAAGTGATCCGGAACTAAGAGAGTAGACGGATCCAGGGACAGACGGTGGTTTGCCTTCTTGCGCCTAGGAGACTCAAGACAGAGCTTCATACCCTTAAATTGAGACTCCAGCGCCGAGAACTTATCTGTTAACATTTTTATGCTAACAGACAGTTCACTGAAGCCAGCTCTAGTCTGCCTCATGAATGCCGAAATCTCCTTTTCCGTATCCCTGCATGTTTCACAAGTCCAGCGAAGGCCGGACTTGGACCCAATCAGGTCAACTATACGACCATTTAGGCCGGCACATTTCTCATGTGAGACATTCTCACATAGCCAGCAGCAAACGAAACCCATTTTAGTGTTTGCTTGAACCTGGCATTTCTTATTTGAACAGACAGACATGATTTTAATGTAATATGAGTTATAAGGTATTTAAAAAAAAATAAATAAAAAATAAAAAATATGTAATAAATAATAAATTGAAAAAAATAAGTTGAAATGAAAAAGAAGAAATTGAAAAAAGAATAGGTTTTAAAAGTATACAAAGGAAACAAATAACCTTAGCGGCCAACTAGGGTTAATTGAAATAGCTGAATAGCTGACGCCAACGGTACTTACGCACAAAAACAAAAAACAAGTAAATGAGCGCGAGCGCGAAACGACGAAAACCACCACCAAAGCACCGGTCGCGAGAGCACAGATAAGACGGTGTAAAGAAACACAAAAACAATGCAGGTCAGTGAGCCGAAATATAACTGTTTAGCAGCGAATGCAGAAACAGAAAGGCTATGCAATTTGTTGTTGTGCTTGAATACAAAATTAGAAAATATCAAATTATTAACAATACAGAGCCAGTATTGCGAAAAAACACATGCAAGTTAATCGCAATGTTGATTATGTATTTAATTGAAATCTAAGCACAAATGATGTTAGTAAATTAAACACAAAAAGAGCGAAATTAGTCGCGAGTGAAAACAAAACACGTCTGTGCGCAAGAACGAATCGTATCCTGGTATTGCTGAAGAATTCCTCTACCAGACATTTTAATTGATTTCAGCTTGTTCTTACAAACATCAGCGATTGTTTCCTTTGGCCTGGAAACTACCCATGTGTTTGCTCTGCCAAGCTGGTTCCAAACGTTATTCGATTTTGGGAGAGGCTTTGTCATCTAGCCTTCTTCCATTGTGTTCTGGCGATGGTGAGAATCCCATCCAGTAGATGAATTCTCGTGCCCAGTTATTACCAGAGCGCCGCTGCAGCTTTTTTAGTGGACCTTTGTCCACCTGAAGGAGCACGTTCTTTTGCTCCGGCTTAAAATCGGCTGATTCCTTCGCAGACTCGGCATCCTTCTTCTTTTGGCTGGCAGAATTTCGACGCTTACTTTGCCCACTGCTGTGGGCATCTTTCACGGCCTTTTCGCGTCGAGCACGCTTCGAAGTACTGACTTTATCCTTAATCTCCGATTTTGTGCTCATATTACGAGGTAGCTTAAACCTTTTAGATGCGTTAGGTGCTATGATTAGTCTTGCTGTCGACCGCTCCACACGCTTTAGTCGAACTATAGTCCGACGAATCTTTTTTGTTGTAATTGTCGCCAGAGACTCCTTTTCCTCCGGCTTTGGCAGAACACATTTAGTTGTGTTCTTGAGTATTGTGGCTGCCTCTAAATTATTGTCGATTAGCGAATTTGCAGCACTTGTCGCCAGAGAATCCTTTTCCTCTGGCTGTAGCATTTTTTTTCTTAAGTTCTCCCATCCATACACTGCCTCAATATATTTTTCGATACGCCAATCCTCCTAACTAGTTCGCTTCTGTTGGCGATTCAACAAGTAATTACGCTTCATCATTTTTATTTTAAGTGAGGATGAAGGAGAATCCACATCGGGCAGCCATTCTGGATATTTCTCTGTCGCTTGCCGAGCGACTTCGAGAAACACGTTAAGAGATATGTCAGGAGTATATTCACGCAGGACATCCACCATAAAGTTCGCCAACCTATTCAGACGTTTATTGTCTAGGCTGATTTTGCCGCGCAACAGCTTCATAATACCATTTGGGACCTTGCTTCATGGTATCGAAAAATCCATTAGTTGTTCTGACGATGTCTTAATAGCTGCCTCAATATCATTGTTGATAAGAGACTTGAGTATTGTCTCCAGGGAATCCTTTCCCTCCGACTTACTCCGCATTAGCAGACGACATTTCCTTGCGATCTTAATAGCTTCCTCCTCCTTTAGCAGACGACACATAATTCGTATCTTATCAGCTGTCTTCTCAATATCATTATTTTCGATCGTCTCCAGCAGGAAATACGTCTCCTCTACCCGCAATGCACAACTTCTTTTAAATGCCTTATAATCCTCTTTGCTACGAGACTTTGCAGCAATCGTGTCCCACGATGTCTCTGAATTGTTGTTGAGGGTAACATTTGCCTCTTCTGCAACCTGTTTGTTTGTTGGCTTTACTGTCGAGCCCAGCACCTTTTGGGTCCCAACAGCGCCCAGCACTTTTTGGGTCTTATAAATTGTTGGATTGTCGAATCTGCATAACTGGCTCGATCGTTCCATTGTCGAGCCCAATATCTTTTGAGTCCCAACTGTAGTTATTGTTGAATCCTCGAATCTGCCAAAATGATTCGATCGTTCCATCGTCGAGCCCAATATCTTTTGGGTCCCAACTGTAGTTTTTGTTGAAAAGTCGAATCTGCCAAAATGATTCGATCGTTCCATGTTTGCTATTATACGCGAACCTAACCGAAATTTTACTTTAAATTTTACGGCTTCTTCATTCGCGTACTAAAACAGCGTCGAACTCGCGATTTATTTTACCATATTCATACTGGGATAGACGCGCGAGTTCAATATACGGGGTCACCAAAATGTACAACACACAAATGGTGGATGGTTGCCGCTTGCCGTACGAATAGAGAATAGTTCTTGCGCTCGGTAGAATAAGCTAAATAACAACTCCCGTTTGCCGAGCGAAGAAAGGACACTTGGGCTCGGTTTGAGTGCGGATTGAGAACTGACTGACCAATGTCAGTCATACTTTTATTAGACCCTTTCTTGGGCATACATATTACTTTACATTCTACATTTACATCTTACATTCAGCTTAGGTAGAATTCCATCTTATCTTATCTCTTAGGTAGTTTTCCTATGTTCAGGGTTTTCCCTTGTTAGGGTGTATTTCCCTTATCTGAGTCCAGACTGCTATCTGGTTTTCCTCTATTCAGGGTTTTCCCTTGTTAGGGTACATTTCCCATATCTGAGTCCAGACTGCTATCTGCGTCTTAATTGCTTAGGTCTAGTCTGGACTCTCTTTTATTATCTGTCTAGTGAGCCTATCTCAATACCATGTCTAGGCTCACTGGCAGACTTATTAATGTGATAGAATATAACATTAAACACAGTCATTTATCCTCTACACATCCATATACTAACTATACACAATTGCCTCAGCGTTTAAATAACCTGCACCTATTGAAAATAAGTAAATAAAGGTATAATAATTTTTTGCAAATGTATGTTGTTGCATACATTCTGCATGTTGGCAGAAAAAGGGTAGATCCCACAAAGTAAATATAGTAGTATTGATCGGGATGACAAAATCTTGCCATAATTGTCTGTGTCGATTACAGAAACTATAAAAGCTTAAGACACCAAATGCAATTTAAATAGTATATACCGGTTTCAGATGAAATTCCAAATTCTGGATGCCGCGCCCCATTCGCCCACAAGTCAATATAAGCGTATAAGAAGCCCCTTTTTACAAAGAAGTTTTCCATTCGACACACATACATACACTCAGAGAAAAAAGCCATGTGGAAAATGACTATGGTCGTAGTTAAATTTATTTTATTCCGAAAAAACCTAAAAATAAACACAAACGTACTTAATTTGACTAAAATCATATTCAATTCGCAAATAAATATGAATCTTGTCAAATCAAAGTTAAAAGTGATCACTTCAATATTAAATCAACTTCAATTCAACTACAAAATTGCTTGATTTGACTAAAAACATATGAAATGTGAAAACAAATATGCATCTGCTCAAATCAACTACAAACAACATAAACGCTGTAAAAAAAATCGAAACAGTTGTGTTCGCATTCTTTGGTGTCTATTTGTAATGCGCGAAATGCATACTACATAAATAAGCCGAACTTTATTAGTTTGTTCTGTCGTTCTTGCAGTAAGTATTTAGTTCTGATAGAAAATATGTTTCTTCATTTTTAGACCCTGTACTTTAAAAAAGTACAAAAGGGTCTATTAAGTTTGTGCAAATGACATTTGTGTGTAACAGGCAGAAGGAGGCGTGGCAGACCCCATAAATTATATATATTCTTGATCAGGACGACGAGCTGAGTCGATCTAGCCATGTCCGTCTGTCTGTCTGTCTGTCTGTCCGTCTGTATGAACACAGAGATCTCGGAAACTATAAGAGCTAGAGACGTAATTTTTTGTTTGGTTCGTGTTTATGTTTAATGTTTTTAATTTGATATCTCATCCCCCTCCTCCTCAAATTTACAAAAGTGTTCTTAGCATATACAGTATTACAGTCACTGGAATAAGGCTTCATGAATAAAGCTTTAGATGCTTTGAATGTTTGGTGCGATTTGCAGCCCAATCGGATAATAAACACCGGAGATATTTGACAAACAATTTTATATACTAGGCAGTTGGCTGGGGGAGGGGGGAAGCCACAGTGTACGCGGGCACTAGGGCGTATGCGTGATTTTTGATTGTGAGTATGAATGTCTGTATGAGTATTGGATATTGTTTGTATTTGAGCGAATAATTGTATGTATAAGTGTTTGTGTGTATGTATAAGTGCATGTATATGTGTATGTGAGTATGTTCCTATATGTTGCTGCTGTTATCGACTGCTAAGGCAAATCGAAGTACAGGGTCTCCTACCGTCGGTTAAATCCGACTGTAGCTTTCCGAGTTTTTTAAATATAAAATTAAATAAAAAATAAAAAAACGTAGTTCTCTGCTGGGACTTGAACCCGAGTCGTCCGCATTCTGCATTCTTGCAATCCTTTCATAAGAATTGTATTTACTATTTGGGATGTGCAAACAGTTAAAGCTTTGTGGCGCAGGTGTCTAAGTTGACTATGAACAGCGTTGCGTGTGTGTCAACCAAGGAGGAGTCGTGAGTTCAAACCGAGAAGTCGGACAAGAAAATTTGGTAAGTAAATTTAAAGATATATAATCAAATTTAATAAATGTAAAAAATTTATAAAATAAAGAAAAATTTATAAAAAAAAAAATTATAAAAATATTAAAAATGTGCAACATATGTATGTAAAATGGCGGGTAATCTAATTTTTAGACCCTGTACTTTAAAAAAGCTACAAAAGGGTCTATTAAGTTTGTGCAAATGACATTTGTGTGTAACAGGCAGAAGGAGGCGTGGCAGACCCCATAAAGTATATATATTCTTGATCAGGACGACGAGCTGAGTCGATCTAGCCATGTCCGTCTGTCCGTCTGTATGAACACCGAGATCTCGGAATATAAAAGAGCTAGAGACTTAATTTTTTTTTAGGTTCTTGTATTACATAGGCAGGCCAAGTTTGTGTTTTTAATTTGATATCTCATCCCTGTATGTATAAGTGTTTGTATGTATATGTGTATGAGAGTATGCTCATATATGTTGCTGCTGTTATCGACTCCCAAGGCAACTTGAAGTACAGGGTCTCCTACTGTCGGTTGAATTCGACTGTAGCTTTCCGAGTTTTTAGACCCTGTACTTTAAAAAAGTACAAAAGGGTCTATTAAGTTTGTGCAAATGACATTTGTGTGTAACAGGCAGAAGGAGGCGTGGCAGACCCCATAAAGTATATATATTCTTGATCAGGACGACGAGCTGAGTCGATATAGCCTGTCTGTCTGTCCGTCTGTCTGTCCGTCTGTCCGTCTGTCCGTCTGTCCGTCCGTCTGTATGAACACCTAGATCTCGGAAACTATTGGAGCTAGAGACTTCATTTTTTTTTTGTTAGGTTTGTGTATTACATAAGCAGGTCAAGTTTGTTTCAAATGTTTGAAAAGTCATCCCCCTCCCCCTCAAATTTACAAAAATGTTCTTAGTATATACAGTTTTAGAGTCACTGGATTCATTTTTTGCAGGATTAAAGCTTTAGATGCTTTGCATGTTTGGTGCAAGTTGCAGCCCAATCGGATAAGAAACACCGGAGCTATTCGACAAACAATTTTCAGTACTAGGCATTTGGATAGGGGAGGGGGAAGCCACACTGTACGCGGCTACTAGGGCGTATGCGTGATTTTTGATTGTGAGTGTGAATTTCTGTATTAGTATTGGTTATTATTTGTATTTTAGTGTATATTTGTATGAATAAGTGTATGTGTGTGTGTATAAGTGCATGTGTATGTGTATGTGAGTATGTACATATATGCTGCTGCTATTATGGACTCTACGGACTATTATGGACTATTATGGACTCCCAGGGCAAATCAAAGTACAGGGTCACCTACTGTCGGCTGCGTCCGACTGTAGCTTTGCGTCCGACTGTCGCTTTCCCTACTTTTTTCAAATGAAATTGTCTTCTGTTCAAATGAAGCTTTAATACGCTCGATATCTAGTTATATTTTATCAAATTGCACAAGTGGCAGTAAGCGCTTTGATGTGGTTGGCTTGGCTTTCTCTTCGATGCCCATATTTAGGTATTAACCGATTTATAAAATTAAGCAAATTTATTGTTTAACGAGAGCGAACAATAATATCAATAATTGTTATGTTGATTTAGCGTATATGCAATAAATATTAATAGGCAGCTTCAACGATGCTCGAAACCTATTCAACCTATACACCCTATCGAATTTGATTACAGGGTATACAGTATGCACAACACTAAGCCAAAGTGCGCGATTCAACGAAACAGTAATCAAAGTGGAGAGAAAGAATGAAAACAGCAACAGCTGATACCTGTAACTGCAACACAAAGCAGAACAGGGAAAAGTATTACAGGGTATACCTTTTGCGCAACCGCTAAACAAAAGAGCGCGCTTAACAGACTCACGAAAGAATAGGCAAAGAAATAGGAAAGAATAGGCAAACAACTCAAAGTCTTAGCTGTAACACAAAACGGAACAGGTGATAACACTTGCAGTTTATTGCAATTAATAAAAAACGTAAAGTCGAAATAATGTAACAAATGCAATTCTGTATGTTTATTTGTTTCACTTTATATTATATATTATATTATATTACCTTATTCCCTCTTTTGAACACGAATTTTTGGATTCTCTTTTTGATCGGTCTCTTTTCCAGGCTAATTCAGTCACAAATTCTTTGAATAGATTACTTGATTAAATTAGACCCTGTACTTTAAAAAAGTACAAAAGGGTCTATTAAGTTTGTGCAAATGACATTTGTGTGTAACAGGCAGAAGGAGGCGTGGCAGACCCCATAAAATATATATATTCTTGATCAGGACGACGAGCTGAGTCGATATAGCCCTGTCTGTCTGTCTCGGATACTATAATAGCTAGAGACTTAATTCTTTTTTTGTTAGGTTCGTGTATTACATAGGCAGGTCAAGTTTATTTCAAATGTTTGAAAAGTCATCCCCCTTCCCCTCAAATTTGCAAAAATGTCCTTAGTATAAACAGTTTTAGAGTCACTGGATTTTTTGCAGGATTAAAACCTCAGATGCTTTGCATGTTTGGTGCGAGTTGCAGCCCAATCGGATAATAAACACCGGAGATATTGAACAAACAATTTTCAGTACTAGGCATTAGGCCAGGTGGAGGGGGAAGCCGCAGTGTATGCGGCCACTAGGGCGTATACGTGATTTTCGATTGTGAGTATGAATTTCTGGATGAGTATCGGTTATTGTGATCATTTGCGTGTATATTTGTATATATAAGTGTATGTGTGTATGTATACACACATATGTTTATATGTATGTGTATGTGAGTATATACATATATGCAGCTGCTATTATCGACGCTAAGGGTAAATCAAAGTACAGGGTCTTCTACTGTCGGTTGATTTTTATTATATGGATTCCTGAAACTGATTTTGATTTGCTTTTAGATAATCAAAATCAGTTGACGGAATGACCTTTTTTGCGCACTGATTTGATTTTGATTTGCTTTTGATTTTCAGAACATCTGGCAGCCTTGCCAAGACACTGTTCCTCTTTCTCTTCAAATTCTACAACATATTAAAAATTTTAAATAATTCATTAATTTATTATAAAATTGCAGAATGCTTACAAAGTATTCCATTTTCAAATAGCTCTAATAAACACCAAGTGTTGCCACTAGTTTTCTTACATAGTAAACGGTCACACAAGGGTGAATGGTCTCACAGCAAGATAATCAAAATCAAAATCAGCTTCGGAGCTGATTATGCTAAAACTTTTAGTGTGACCGTCATTTCCGTACTTTCTTTGGTCACACACAAAATTTTATATGGAACAGCTGCGAACAGCTGATTGTCATAATCAAAATCAAATCAAAATCAGTTTCAGGAATCCCAGCAGTAAGGGTAGTTTCTCACTCCTGCAGTGGTCCACCAGGGCTTTAACATCGGTGGGTGGCGCCTCCGCCGTCTCTCCTGGGAAATAGGCTGATGCTAGCACCATTCGGCCTATGTTCCGTCCTTCATTAGCAGTGACTAGTATAGCTACTAGGTCCCTGCTTAGAAATTGAGAAAGACATATAAAGTTAATACCTTTTCTCAGCAAGATGCAGGCTCTTGGTGATGCCTCTCTCCTGTCTGCAATTACCTGCATTCCTTCGCCGCTTAGACCACAGATCCTTCCTCTGTAGACCCACGGCTCCTGGGCCAGCACCAGCCCCAGGTCAGACCTGGCAAATAACCTGCTGATGACTGCCGAAGCAGCCCTCGCATGGTGCAGGTTGATTTGTGCCACGCTGGTGCCCTCCATCTCTTAGAGCTTCGGCTCCTCCTCAGAGCACTCACCATCGGGTTTGGGTTTTGACCCGACCGTGGTGCTCTCCTCGTCTAGCTGGTCCGCCTCAATGTTGACTGCATCCCGGTCCAGCCCGCTGACCGACACTTGGTCCACTTCTTCATCCAGAGCAGCCATTGCCGCCGCTTCCGGGTCGACTACAATCGGTGCCTCGACTGGTTCCGGCACCTCTTCCACGTTTGTGGACTCTTCACCTGCGGTTTTGGCCTTGTGCAGTCTGCACTGGAGCTTTCCAAAGCGGAAGCTCACCCGTATGCCTTTTTCCTGGAGAAGCTTCAGCGCTTCTTCTCCAATGCTCAGCACCATGAGCTTACCATCCTTGGCATCACTCACCTTCAGTGGGGTTCACGAAAGTGAGGATAGGCCACGGTTCTGGGTCTGCAGCAGACCGAAGGCGCTCTCGGCTCTCGGCTCTCAGGATACGATTAGTAACCCGGGCCTGTAGCGGATGCCGTCAAAGTTCAGGCTGCCTTCTTCATGCGTCCGCATCTTCTCGACCAAGGCGTCGGATACCTTGGTCAACTCTTCCTGTGTAAGGAGTTTTTTCGGGTAGTCGGTTGCCAAGATCGCCACCTCCACCGATTTGGTCGCTTGAGCGTAAGTGACCTTAGCTCTCTTGGCGCCCTGAGGAGGTGCTGCTCCCCTCTGCACTTACATTGATAGGGGGGGACGTGTGCTGCAGTTGCCGCTTACGACCACTGACTGCCTCGCCGCTCGCCCCTCGCTGCACTGGAGACACATTTGGTGCCTTGTGCTCCAGTGCTCTCTTCCGAGCTTCCTCAGGCCGGTAACCTCGGTCCAGGTACCGGATGTACCATTTGCGGCCTGCTCCACTCAATCCTAGTCTAAGGGGATCTCCAGGTCCTCCATGCTCTCCGGCTTTGGGTACCGGTCGCTTGGGTGCGGTAGGTTTGCCTCTAGATGAGGCAGCTACCGCGGTCGCTGGTTTGGGAACGGTGAACGTGGACTGGCCAGTCACCATAGCCGTGCCAAGCACAGCCTCCCTTCTCGGTGCGGTAGTGGCCTTGGATGGGCCAGCTACCTCAACAGTGCCATGCACTGTTCCCTTCCCTGAAGGCGTCCGTGTGGTCGGACTGCCACCTACTGTCGTCCGTCTGGGGGGAGCAGAGCCCCCGCGCGGTGTCAGCCGACCACCCTCATCCAGAGCCTCCTCTTCCATCCGCTCTGCTATCTCTGTTGCGGTGAGATCCCGTGTGTTCTTGAAATTAAGTTTAGGTTTGACATAAAGTACCCACGTGTGTGGGGGAAGGGGTGTCCGCCGTGCCATAGCCCCCAGTAGCACGGTAAGTCCTTTATACTCACTAATGCGGACAGGTATCAGTGAGGCTCCGTATTGCTAAGTTGTCGGCAATCTCAAAATTATTTGAAAAAAACTCGGAAAGCTACAGTCGGATTCAACCGACAGTAGAAGACCCTGTACTTTGATTTACCCTGGGCGTCGATAATAGTAGCAGCTGCATATATGTATATATGTACTCACATACACATACACATACATATAAACATATGTGTGTATACAAACACACATACACTTATACATACAAATACAAACAATAACCAATACTCATACAGAAATTCATACTCACGATCAAAAATCACGTGGCCGAATACGCTGCGGCTTCCCCCCTCCCCCACACAAATGCTCAGTACAGAAAATTGTTTGTTCAATATCTCCGGTGTTTATTATCCGATTGGGCTCGCACCAAACATGCAAAGCATCTAAAGCTTTAATCATGCAAAAAATGAATCCAGTTACTCTAAAACTGTATATACTACGGACATTTTTGCAAATTTGAGGGGGAGGGGGATGAGATATCAAATTAAAAACATAAACTTGGCCTGCCTATGTAATACACGAACCAAACAAAAAAAAAATTACGTCTCTAGCTCTTATAGTTTCCGAGATCTCGGTGTTCATACAGACGGACGGACAGACAGACAGACAGACAGACAGACAGACAGACGGACATGGCTAGATCGACTCAGCTCGTCGTCCTGATCAAGAATATATATACTTTATGGGGTCTGCCACGCCTCCTTCTGCCTGTTACACACAAATGTCATTTGCACAAACTTAATAGACCCTTTTGTACTTTTTTAAAGTACAGGGTCTAAAAACTCGGAAAGCTACAGTCGGATTCAACCGACAGTAGAAGACCCTGTACTTTGATTTACCCTGGGTGTCGATAATAGCAGCTGCATATATGTACATACTATCAAACACATATACATACATATAAACATATGTGTGTATACATACACTCATCCACTTATACATACAAATATACACGCAAATACAAACAATAACCAATACTCATACACAAATTCATACTCACAATCAAAAATCAAGTATACGCCCTAGTGGCCCCCCTCCCCTAGCCAAATGCCTAGTACTGAAAATTGTTTGTTCAATATCTTCGGTGTTTATTATCCGATTGGGCTGCAACTCGCACCAAACATGCAAAGCATCTAAAACTTTAATCTTGCATCTAGTGACTCTAAAACTAAGGACATTTTTGCAAATTTGAGGGGGAGGGGAATGAGATATCAAAATAAAAACATAAACTTGGCCTGCCTATGTAATACACGAACCAAACAAAAAAAAGAATTAAATCTCTAGCTCTTATAGTTTCCGAAATCTCGGTGTTCATACAGACGGACGGACAGACGGACAGACAGACAGACAGACAGACAGACGGACATGGCTAGATCGACTCAGCTCGTCGTCCTGATCATGAATATATATACTTTATGGGGTCTGCCACGCCTCCTTCTACCTGTTACACACAAATGTCATTTGCACAAACTTAATAGACCATTTTGTACTTTTTTAAAGTACAGGGTGTAAAAATAATTACGTCAACATTGCAACATCTCTGTAAGTCAATCATCTCCCCTTCCCAACATGGCTTTGTTAAGAGTAGGTCAACGACGACAAACCTGCTAGAATTTACCTCCCAGGTAAATGATGCATTCCTGATCAAAACGCAGACTGATGTCATTTACACCGACTTCAGTAAAGCATTTGACTCGGTACACCATGATCTCCTTCTTCACAAGCTCAATTTAATGGGTTTTCCCCCCTCTCTTCAATTTTGGATATCGTCCTACCTGAAAGAGAGGACCCAAAAAGTTTTGCTTAGAATCCACATTTCTAAACCTATTTTTGTCTCCTCTGGGGTTCCTCAAGGTAGTCATTTAGGGCCCTTGCTTTTTATTCTGTTCATTAACGACCTTCTTCAGGTTATCATGAACTCTCACATTCTTATGTACGCAGATGATGTAAAACTCATTCTTTCGTATAATGTCCCTGCATCTTCACAACATCTGCAAGATGATTTGAACTCAATGCATCGTTGGTGTGTATCAAATTTACTACATCTAAATAAAAGTAAATGCGTTTTCATGTCATTTCATAGAATCTGTCCCTTTCTTACAAATTATATGATTGACACTGCAGCTCTGCAACGTATTTCAACCGTCGAAGATCTTGGTGTACTCTTTGATCATAAATTAAGCTTCACGCTTCATATTTCATCTGTCACGATGTATTAAACGTTGGTCCAAAGAATTCAATGACCCCTATGTTACTAAGTTGCTTCACACCTCCTTAGTTCGGCCTATTCTTGAATATTGTTCCTGTGTTTGGTCACCCCAATACAAATTGCATCAGGATAGGATTGAGTCTTTTCAGAAGCAATTCCTTTTATTTGCTCCTCGAGGCTTACAGTGGGATTCAAATCTCAACTTACCGCCATATACGGCCAGATTGCTTTTTATTAATCTTCCGCCCCTCTCTACTCGTAGAACCGTTCTTGGAGTTACCTTTCTCCACAAATTAATTATTGGTATAGTTGATTCTCCTGCCCTGCTTGAGCGTCTGAAATTTTCTGTCCCGCTCAGACCTTCTAGACATTTTTCACCTCTGTCCCTTTCTATTTGTAGAACAGATTGCGCTATGCACAATGGTTTTAGGGTTTTATGTTATAATTATGACATTCTTTATCACCTTGTATCAGTGGAACTCTCTCTTCCCCTGCTTAAATCCTCACTCCTTAATTATCTTGGTAGTTCTAACTAACTTACTTAGTCAACTAACCTTTCTCCTTAAATCCTCACTCCTTAATCATCTTCGTAGTGCAACTAACTTCGCCAACTAATCCTTAACTATCCTGTTTTCATAACTCTTTTCCCGCACTTTCATTTCTTCTTTATTTTATTAACATAACAAATTAAGTTGTCTAATCTATTCTTACTACATCGAACTGATCAACGCGTACAGGCTGTAAGTTGAGCGATGTGTTGACTAACTCCGTGATCTCAGCATCGTTTTGTTGAGCGTCAAAAATCACTTGAGCGTTTAGAGTACTTGGCATATAAATCGCAATAATGCGGAAAGTGCGCCCGCAACTGCGTTGTCTGCTCCAGAAACGTGCACAATTTCTGTCGAGAACTGGGAAATTAGGTCCAGTTGACGCAATTGTCGTGGTGACGCTTTTGCTGCCTTTTGCGCGAATGCAAACGTTAAAGGCTTGTGGTCAGTTAGGATAACAAAGGGTCGGCCTTCCAGAATGTGCTTGAAGAAAACCACAGCAGCGAAGATGGCCAAAAGCTCGCGATCATATGTACTGTAATTCCTTTCTGCTGGGCTTAGCTTCCGCGAGGATATGGGACGCCAGACATTATCTTCCAGTTGCTCCAGAGCTGCACCAATTGCTGTATCCGAGGCGTCAGTCCTTAAGGATAATTGGGCCGATGGCGAGAGGAAGGTGGCACGTGCTGCGTTTGTTATGTCCTTTTGCATTGCTCGAATGCCTCGTTGGCACTTCGAGTCCAGATAATTTTACGCTTGTCGTTTTTAGCTGCGGCTTTGAGGTAATCTGTCAGCAAGATTTGACAGCAAAATGATTTCGCAGCGCGAGGAATCAGTCGTCTGTAATAATTGACCATCCCTAAAAACTTGCGCAATTCCATGATTGATGTTGGATTAGGGAAATCCTTGATGACTTAGACACACTCCTTGGGAAGCTTAAAGCCTTTGGCGTTAACATTATAGTCAAGAAAGGTAACCTCGCTCTGTCCAAATTGGCATTTTTGCGGGTTGATGGTCAGGCGATTGCTGCGGAGAATCTCAAAGATTGTGGTGAGGTGCTGCAAGTGCTTCTGTTGCTAGCCGGACTCCGGAGTATACGATTATATCGTCTATCATCCGAAGAGGGGAGACCACGTAGCGACATATGTCGATGGAACGTTTGTGCTGCGTTTCGTAAGCCAGGTGGCATGCCAACGAATTCGAATAATCCAAATGGAGTCGTGACAGCTGTATTTGCGACGACGCTAGTGGCCACTGGAATTTGGTGATATGCTCGCTTCAGGTCGATCGTGGAGAAAACTTTGGAGCCGTGTAGACGCTGAAGGATGTCATCACAGTGTGGGACAGGGTAGCCGTCTGGAACGGAGCGTGAGTTAAGTTTTCTGTAATCACCAGTGGTACGCCCACCATTGTTCTTTTTAGGCACTAGATGAATTTGACTGGCCCATTGGCTATTTGAAGGGCGAATTACTCCATGTTGATGTAGCAAATCGAAATCGCGGCGTGCAGCATCCAGTTTATCACCTGTGAGGCGCCTTGGCTTGTCGAAGACTGGAGGGCCAGTTTTCTCTATATAATGCGATACGTCATTATCGACGTATGTTACTGGAGACGTGTTAGGTCGTGTAATTTCCATGAAGCGATTGAGCAGGTGATTGGTTGCGGCTGGGTCGCCACAGACTAAATTACTAACTGTGGCGCGTGAGTTACCGCAACACCCTTACCCCCTCCAAAACCACTGAGAGTCAGCACTTAGGGCATTGCCCTGAGTAGTGGACAATCTCATAAACAAATGTAGACTTGTACCAATAGAGTACATTGTGCTACATCGAAGAAGTGCTGACCCAGGAAATAAACTGTTTACTCTGCAGGGCATTAGCATACATAAGAACACATATATACTTATCCACATATATACATTGGTGCAGTTGGCACCCTAGCTTGTAACAATTCTTGAAAATAAAAATCAGTCTGAAGACACATCTTAAACAGAAGAGTACTATATTTATTTAAAACCAAATATCCAACACCCAAAGAAAACTAAGACGAAAAGAATTCCAAGACGTACTACTGTTTCCCGATACCCCGGACCACCATAAGTTAACTGGCGCAGCCGCAACTAGGAGTTATCCCCTGATAACCTATTCCTAGGGAAAGGAACCTACAATGATTACTATTACTTTTATTATCGTTAACTTGTGAGTACATACATATGTGAAATATAGTTATGTGAGAAACAAAAACACACAAAAGTGAACAAATTACTAAATGTAGAAAAAGAATAACTTAAAGTCAGATGCCGCTCTAAACAAGAAGCGCTGTACTTCACAAATAATCAGATGCCGCTCTAAACAAGAAGCACTGAATAACAAATAATAAATTTAACAAGACAAGCTAAAAATAATTACAACAACATATATGTACATATATGTGCAATGAAAACACAAAAAGTTCTCAAATTACATGAACGAGACAGTGAGTAAGCAAGCTTAACTTAGCGTAGAAGCTGTGCGATATTGCATGCCAGCTAGTGCCAGACGAACTTGTTATTCGAACAAGGCGGTGCAACTTGTATTGTGTAGGGGACTGAACTGGTTGGACGCGAACATATACGTTCGAACAGGTCACTGAAACCGGTTGGGTCCATTAGCTTTGATAGGCAACACATACACATTAGCAAAATAATAATTAAATAAATAAATAACAAAATAAATAACAAAATATAAAAATAAATAAAGTAAAAAAAAAAAAAAAAAAAAAAAAAATTTTTAATAAATAAAAATATATATACATATTGTATCGTTCTGCATCCTTGTTACCGCAAATATGCCATAATTCAGTATACGTGTCCTTGTGATGTACTTATCGCACCAGTGTGTAGACATTAACAATTGCCGTCGCAATCTTCCAATTGGCAAAGCGAGTTGGTTGGCCTCAGCAGTAGTGGTATATCGTTTGATATTGTCATAAACACTTAAACTGGTATAAGCGATATGAAGTGTATATTTATGAATTTTGCATTTTAGCGAGGGGCTACAGTTGTAAAAAAAAAAAAAAAAATAAATAATAAATAAATAAAATAAAATAAATAAATAAATAAATAATAATAATACTTATATAATAAAAAAAAACAAAATTTTTTAGACAAATTCACACATAACATATTTCTCGATATTATGACACTGGCATTACAATTTTATATATATATACAAACAATTATTAACACTATCTCATTACAGGTATTGAACCTGCACACACAACACTACGCACCCACACTTAATAGACACTTATAAATATATATACAACCACAACACAATTACACATTTTGCCATTATTGTAAACAACATACACAAAAGCCGACCCAATACACATATTTTTTTTAACTCTCCATTCGTTTCGTACACTATTATAAGCAAGAAATAATTAATAACTAAATTAAACTATCAGCATATTACTAATGTCAGTACCCTTTAAAGCAAAAACCAAGACAGCCTTAAGCAAAATAACGAGAACAACAAGACAGACGGCACAGAGAATTAGCAAATCAATTGACGCTTCTCATATACAATCCCTACTAGAACAGACAACGGTAATAAACATGAACAGCGCATCTTCAAACGTACCCGGAACAAGTACTCAGAATATGTCACTGGACATACCTGATGTAATAAAGTTTTTACCCCCATTCGAGGGCAATCCCAATTCACTCAAAAGGTTTATCGCTAATGTCGAAGAAATACTTTTAATGGTGAGAGGTACAGACCAGACGCCAAGAGGCCAATTGCTCCTAAGGGCAATCAGAAATAAGATAGAAGGCAGGGCTAGTGAGATCCTTGATCAACTAGATACCCCTTTAAACTGGGACGAGATAAAAAAAGTAGGGAAAGCTACAGTCGGACGCAAAGCTACAGTCGGACGCAACCGACAGTAGGAGTCCCTGTACTTTGGTTTGCCCTGGACGTCGATAACAGCAACAGTATATATGAACATACTCACATACACATACACATGCACTTATACATACACACATACACTTATAAATACAAATATACGCGCAAATACAAACAATACCCAAAACTCATACAGGCATTCATACTCACAATCAAAAATCACGGATACGCCCTAGTGGCCGCGTACTCTGTGGCTTCCCCCTCCCCCACCAAAATGCTCAGTACAGAAAATTGTTTGTCCAATATCTCTGGTGTTTATTATCCGATTCAGAGCACCTAAAGCTTTATTCATGCAAAAAAGGAAAACAGTGACTCTAAAACTGTACATGCTGGGAATATTTTTGCGAATTTGAGGGGGAGGGGGATGACTTTTCAAACATTTGAAATAAACTTGACCTGCCTATGTAATACACGAACCTAACAAAAAAAGAATTAAGTCTCTAGCTCTTATAGTTTCCGAGATCTAGGTGT
Source organism: Liodrosophila aerea (assembly GCA_035045005.1). Classification (NCBI taxonomy): domain Eukaryota; kingdom Metazoa; phylum Arthropoda; class Insecta; order Diptera; family Drosophilidae; genus Liodrosophila; species Liodrosophila aerea. The sequence goes on along the minus strand of JAWNNL010000895.1, from coordinate 22,693 downwards.
TCATACAGACAGACAGACGGACAGACAGACGGACAGACGGACAGACAGACAGGGCTATATCGACTCAGCTCGTCGTCCTGATCAAGAATATATATACTTTGTGGGGTCTGCCACGCCTCCTTCTGCCTGTTACACACAAATGTCATTTGCACAAACTTAATAGACCCTTTTGTACTTTAAAAAAGTACAGGGTCTAAAATGTTAACTAAGAAACTCTTAGATAATAGGGATGAACTTACAATAATAGAAGACTTGCACGAAATCCCTTTTAGACGCTTAACAATAACTAGGCTCTACGACTCGATCGCTGAAGCTAAACGTACACTAATGTACATTGTGGACTCTAAAGAACTACCACCACAAGCCTTAACAGAAAAGAAAAGCTTTTACATAGCTCTTTGCATGAAATCTTTTATGAGAGGTCTTACGGGGCCCCTCCGAAATGCAGTCAAGGCGTCAAGACCCAGTTCACTGGAAGAAGCTTTTGACTTAGCAATCCAGGAAAGAGATGAATATGTAAACGACAGACGTAGATTCACTCAGAATAGAGAGGATAGCCGTACCCCTAATTATAGACCTAATAATGGACAGAACAGGGCATTACCTTATAGACCACAAAATGATAATAGAGCAGGAGGTTCATATAACAACAATAACAACAATGGCAACAACTCCCGACGGGCTAACTTCGATAGGGCTATCATGCCGTTGAAAACAGAAACTAGGAACGAGGAATCACGTCAATTTAATCCTAGAAATTCAAATGCATTCTCGGGACAAACTAACACTAGCAGATTTAATAACCTTGAACAAACCCAAGAACAATCATCACTACATAATTTGGACGAAACTACAAATTTTCGCAAACCAGCCTCCGACCACAAACAGGATACTTGAAGAAATATAAAGAAAAGCATGGTTCGACGTTACCTTTCATTCTTATCAACTCACCATTTGGCCGACAACTTTTATTTTTAATCGATACAGGAGCATCAAACTCTTTTATCGACCCTAAATTTGTACCACCCCAACATAGGACTATATTGAATTCACCTGCAGTTATTAAGACGGTGTTACAAGAAATAGCAATTACCGAGCAAGTCGAATACCCTGCATTTTCCGAATTTAATAGGGACATCACCTTCAGGTTTTTACTTCTTAAATTCCATGAATTTTTCGATGGTTTGATTGGGCTAGATATACTGTCACAACTTAAAGCAAATATTAACTTCGAGAAATGTGTTTTACAAACCCAGACGGCTGTTATCCCTATCCAGATTAAACAAAACAGAGCAACTGAGCTTTTAAACATTGAAGCGTACTCTAGATTACCCTGTCTAATGCCTGTCCAATGTAAAGAAGGGCCGTTTTGGTTCGAATCTATGCAATTGGTAGATGGCGTTTGTATCCCTGAAGGGTTATACACAGCCACTAACCATAATGCTTGGATGGAACTAGTGAACTACTCAGATCAAGACCACATTATTTTTTTGGAATCTGCATTGGACACAGTCTCATTTGAAGAAAATGATTTTATCCAATTAAATTTTTCTTGGTGGGATGAAGACCCTAGCTGTGACATGAGAAACGATGAAAACTTCGACAAACGAATTGACACACAACATCTGACAAAAGAAGAAACTACTGAATTAAAAAAGTTATGTTTCAAATTTCCACGTATATTTCATGATAAAGGAGACCATTTAACATTTTCAAATACAAATAAACATAAAATAGAAACGACAGATGACATACCCCTTTACAGTAAACCATTCCGATATTCTTACCAAGAGCAGGAGGAAATAAACGACCAGCTAGATCAAATGCTAGAACAGAACATTATAAGAGAGAGCCACTCACCTTGGAGTTCCCCAGTATGGCTGGTGCCCAAGAAATCTGAAACGAAAGAACCCAAATGGAGATTAGTTATCGATTATAGGAAATTAAACGAGAAAACAATAAAAGACAGATACCCCATTCCCAATATAAATGAAATACTAGATAAAATAGGCAGAGCTAAGTATTTTTCTACATTGGATTTAGCAAGTGGTTACCACCAGATACAGATGGAACCAAAAGATACTCCAAAAACCGCCTTCACAGTGCTAGATTCACATTATGAGTTCCTGAGAATGCCATTCGGTCTCACTAATGCACCAGCAACCTTTCAAAGGGTCATGAATAATGTGTTAAAAGAACTAAAGGGCAAATGTTGTCTGGTATACTTAGACGATATTATTGTATTTTCTAGCTCCTTACAAGAGCACATTCAAGACCTAAAACAGGTTTTTACCAAATTGGACGAAGCAAAACTCAAATTACATTCCGATAAATCAAAATTTTTAAGAAAAGAAACTGAATTTCTAGGTCATATCGTTACTGACCAAGGTATTAAACCTAACCCAAATAAAATAATAGCTATAAAGAAATTTCCATTACCACGCTCCAGACGAGAAATTAGATCATTTTTGGGCCTTTTAGGTTACTATCGAAAGTTTATTCAAGACTATGCAAAAATTACTAAACCCCTAACCCTACAATTGAAAGGAAAAAAGAAAGGTATCCAAACCGACCAGGAATATATAGATACATTCGAAAAATGTAAAACCCTTTTATGTAATGACCCATTACTCCAATACCCAGACTTGTCCAAAAGGTTTATATTGACAACAGACGCTAGTAATGTTGCACTTGGTGCCGTCCTTTCACAAGGACCATTAGGAAAAGATAAACCCGTTTGTTATGCCAGTAGAACCCTAACAGATACAGAAAGAAACTACGCTACAGTAGAGAGAGAAATGCTTGCCATAATATGGGCAACGAGACACTTTCGCCACTATTTACATGGTAGAAAATTTTTGATCATCACAGATCACAAGCCACTCACTTGGCTAATGAGCTTCAAAGAACCCACTTCAAAAATAGTAAGATGGAGAATGAAATTGTTGGCGTTTGATTACGAAATCATGTATAAGAAAGGGTCCCAAAACTGTGTAGCAGACGCATTGAGTAGAATTGAAATCGATATTAACATGAACGACAATGTTTCTGTACAAGGTACTTGTGGGGACACTATGCATTCAGCAGACGAGGACATGGATGATCACATCTATATTTCGCAAAAACCTTTGAATGATTTTAATAAGCAACTTATCTTTCAAGACGGTCCTACCTTTGAATGTAAAACAGAAACCCCTTTCAAAAACAAAGTTCGAAAAATTATTTCTGACCCAATATTCGCACAAGACCACATCTCGCGAATTTTAAAAGCTACTTTAAAACCTAACCAAACTTGCGCTATTTTTACTACAGACGATATTTTCAGACTTATACAAAATAGCTATAAAACCTATTTTGCCAATAGTAAATTGTATAATGTTCTCAGATGCACTATATTTTTCTAACTGAAATTACTGATATAAAAGACCAGGAAGAATACATTAATAACTACCATATTAACAATAATCATAGAGGTATAGATGAAACAATAGCACATTTAAAAAGACAAGTATATTTCCCCCAAATGAAAACCAAAGTAACACAAACAATTAATAACTGCGACATCTGCCAGACCCTTAAATATAATAGACACCCTCCCAAAAATAAATTTCAAATAACAGAAACACCTAGTATGCCATTAGATATTGTACATACGGACCTGTATACCATTAATGGTAAATATGTCGTTACAATTATTGACAAATTCTCGAAGTTTGCAGCAGGATATACTATACCAACACGTGATGCTACGAATGTTGTAAATTCAATACAACAATTTATGTTAGCACATGGTATACCTAATAAAATAGTATGCGACCAAGGCGCAGAATATAATTCAAATCTTTTCAAAGATTTCTGCAAACAATATAATATAGAACGACATGTAACTTCCTTCCAACAATCTTCAAGCAATGCACCGGTCGAAAGACTGCATTCAACTTTAACCGAGATATATAGAATAATTGTCGAACAAAGAAAAAAGAAAAAACTACCGTCTATTCATGAAGGTGTTTTAGCAGAAGCTTTTATTACATACAATAATGCAATACATTCTGCGACCAAATTGACACCTTATGAACTATTCTCTGGACGTACCCATACTTTTAGCAAGAATATAAATTTCTCTAACGAACACGATTATCTAGAAAAGCTAGATGAGTTCAGAAGAGAAATTTACCCCAAAGTAACCGACTTGTTAGAAAGAAAAAAGAGGGAGAATATGGAGAAATTAAACGAAGACAGATCTGAACCTATTCCGTTGGCACCCAACGATATAGTGTACAGAAAAGAAAATAGACGGAATAAACTTACACCTAGATTTTCGAAACAGACAGTTTCACAAGACAAAGGTCCTACTTTTGTCACCACTAGGTCACAAAAAATTCATAAGTCTAAGATTAAGACAAGAATTTCAAAACCCCAATAATGTAAAATATACCATTGCAGGTTCATGGTGTCCTCGAGTCAATATATTCATATTGACCCAGTTCAAGGGCCTATAGCGACTATCCACTTGGGTACCACAAGAATTATTCATTCCTTTAAAAGAATAATTCATGTGGTACATTTGTCAGATTACCAGGAGGTAATTAACAAATTTTCTGAATCCCTTGTTCTGCTACAGAACGAGGAAGATGTTGACGAGTTGAGCACAACTGTGACTCAGAAAATCAAACAACTTCAACATCGCCTGAACAGCCTACTACCCCTCAAAAGATCCAAAAGAGGACTATTCAATGGTCTTGGATCTATAGTTAAGACGATAACTGGTAACTTAGATGATAACGACAAACACGAAATACAAAACACACTTGACAACTTGAAAACAAATACTGATGAATTAACGTTAAATTTAAATAAACAAGTAAATTTCAACAACGAAATTCTTTTTAGATTCCAAAACATTACCGACCACATAAATAAAGAACAAAAAACAATTGATAGATTCCTTCTGAATCATCAAAATACTATTTACAAAGAAATTAATGACGAGAATAAACGCATTAGATTAATCGAATTTATCGCAAGAATTAACATTAATATTGATCTGACATTAATTCATCTAAATAATATTGCTGAGAGTTTATTACTATCTAAATTGCAAATAGTACCGAAATTTATCTTAAACACCGAAGAAATAAATAAAATAAAAGAAATAATGGCACAACAGAAATTTAAAATAAATAATGAAGAGCATATTTATAACTTAATTAATCTAGAAGCTCTTAGTAATGATAACGATGTTATATTTGTAATTAAAATTCCTATTCTGACACACGACACTTATACACTTACACGCCTCATTCCCTTACCAATAAATAACACACAATTTGTATTAGTACCTAATTACGTAGCAAGTAAGAAAAACGAGCTATTATGTTTTGCTAACCCCTGCCCCAGAGTAAACGAGGTAAATATTTGCGAGCAGCAACAGGCGATATCAAATGTACCCAACCAGGAATGCATCAGGAGTATTCTGACAAACCAAACAGCATTGTGTAACACTAAAGACGTAGGACTACACAAAGACATTTTCGAACCAGAGAAGGGACACATATTTGTGTTTAACGCGCCAGAGACAACGATTGATTCCGATTGCGGAGTAAAAACAACAATCAACCAATCAATAATCGTCCATTATAGTAATTGCACTATAACCATTGGAGAGTTACTATTCGATAACACCCTTTCGAGATTCGAGGATGCGATTAACATCACGATGCCGGAGCTACCATTTGTGTCAACAAACCTATCTCAAGTCGAGTTTAATTTGGATAAACTTGTCCTAGAAGATACGAATACACGATTCCAAATATGGCACGCTGAGAAACGGAATACCATACATTTCCAAACACTATACACCATACTGAGCATAATCATCGTCGCAGGAGCAGCAGCCCTGATCTTCTTAAGAAGGAAGACCATCTACAAGACAACTGTTCCAACACCGGATTTCGTTCGAGCCATTCCTCCGATGTGGCCCTCACTTCAGTCTGGGGGGGGAGGAGTTACCGCAACACCCTTACCCCCTCCAAAACCACTGAGAGTCAGCACTTAGGGCATTGCCCTGAGTAGTGGACAATCTCATAAACAAATGTAGACTTGTACCAATAGAGTACATTGTGCTACATCGAAGAAGTGCTGACCCAGGAAATAACAGGATGCTCGTGTCGCATTTCAACATCGTAAAACTGTTTACTCTGCAGGGCATTAGCATACATAAGAACACATATATACTTATCCACATATATACATTGGTGCAGTTGGCACCCTAGCTTGTAACAATTCTTGAAAATAAAAATCAGTCTGAAGACACATCTTAAACAGAAGAGTACTATATTTATTTAAAACCAAATATCCAACACCCAAAGAAAACTAAGTCGCAAAGAATTCCAAGACGTACTACTGTTTCCCGATACCCCGGACCACCATAAGTTAACTCGTGCGCATCTCTCTCATATAAATCAGCTGCCTGTGGGGAGTGTGCCAGTCGGCCACTCCTGCACCAATGGGTTGCGTGCAGCCAATGCACATTGGGCCAGCCGGCCGATTTTTGTACGAAAATTCAAAATTTTCATTGAAAACCAAATCCATTTTCAATGATGCAGTTTAATAGTGGATAATTCGGCAACGTAAGATTCACTATTTTCTATAAATTTAAAGCACGCGATATTTTGTAGTTTATTGCGAGCTTGCGAATCGTTGTAATTGCGATTTAATTAAATGTTAAAAATGGAAAAGAATGGCCCGTGTATATATATGTTGTAACTAAAATAGATTTTTCTTTATGTTGCTTAATGTTTTACTTGTGTCCATTTCATTGTGTTGTCCAAAATTAGAGAAAACTTAACCAACGTGTCCATCTATTGTGAGTAATAACTAATTTTGTGTGCCATTGTGCGAGAACATAATTATGTGTGATTATTGTGTAAAATATGTGTAAACTGATACTTACAACCGTTTTAGCAACATTTGGCGACTTTGCGCTTATTGTCACTTTTTGCAGCTGAGGTTGAGTTCGTGTACGAACAGCTGTTCAGTATATATGTATATGTCGCAGTGTGATTCCTAGTAAATGTACGCGGGTACATTTCTCAGGAGCATTCTAAATTCGGGGAATTCCTTGCTTCTGCTTTACTAGCAGATATTAAACGAAAGCACGGCAGCAGAGGCAGAGACGCTCTGCTGCTGAGTGAGATTCGATGGTAAGATATCAAGAGTCTTGAGTAAGACAGTGATGGCTACATATACTCGACATGAGTGAGTATATGTCATGAGTGAGTTTACGACATGAGTGCGTATGCTGAAATAGTCAGTTGTGCTTGAGTATTTGAACCGATCGGAACTCGCTGTGCAGCCGCGTCAATCATAAAAAGTATTTACATGGACGATATACCTTTGCCGCCGACATCAGAAGTGGGATTGGCTCCGCCAAAAAAAGACAGCTCTAACCTATATAGGGCAGCCTTAGAAGAGCAAAATCGTAATCTAATGGAAATAAAAAAATCCATGCAGGCACCAAGAGCACCGGAAATAGACGGGAGAGCACTCCACGTCACTCTGCCCAAGTTTTGTCCTGACACCGCTGGAGCAGATGCATCAGCTTCGTGTACTACAGTGGACCTAATCTTTGCGGATAATGCTCTCAAAGGCAGTGCACTTGTGATTGCGTTAAGCAAAGCATTAGAAGGCAGTGCATCGCAATGGCTGCCCCAAATATGCTCCGCTGGCATCACAGTTGAGACAACTTCTGTCATACTGATGAACATTTTGAATGGACGTCCCAAGACTGGAAAGAGTTTTGCTGAGTACGGCAGTCGCATAGTCACCCTATTGCTCTCTAAGTGGAAGGCAAAGAATTTAGATGAGATTGCTGTATCAGTAGCGTTAGCCCACATGGCTCAAATTGATAATATTTTGTTGTGTTGGCTGTTTACAACGAATGGGACGACTCGTAATGAGCTGCAGCAGCAGCTACAGGCTTACGCTTTCAAGAAGCGCAACAACGAGGAGGACATATATTCGACTGGTCCGGGTAAGAAGAAAACAAGAATGCAGTCGCAGGTTTTTTTTTTTTTTATACTTCGCGTTTATTTATTGAATCTTCTCTCTATGAGACTAACAATTAGTTTACAAATCTTAATAGAATACCTTAACTAACAGTACAATAGGGACTGTATTAAGGCTGCACGTTCCTAACAATTTATCGCTGGATTGGAAGGTCCTTACGGCGAAGACGAGAAGTTCTGCTAACTCGTGTTAGGGCTCTCGCTAAGTGGTTTGAATGCTGAGACAGGGTGCAGGAGTACTTTTCCATACGTAGGGCTATTTCTTCTTTTACGGGAAGTATATTCAGGTCTCTCTGGATGTTTTCGTTCCGAACGTACCACGGTGCCCCGGTGATGGTCCTGAGGATCTTTGACTGAGCTCTCTGTATTACCTCAATACTGCTGTGGCTGGCATTCCCCCACAGCTGGCAACCGTAAGTCCAGATTGGTTTTAAAACGGAGTTGTAGAGGAGGACTTTATATTCCAGACTAAGGGGGGAACGGGCGTTTATAAGCCAATGGAGACTATTCGCCTTTAGCTTTAGATGCGTTCTTTTAGCTTCGATATGCCAAGTGAGTCGTCTATCGAGGTGTACGCCGAGATACGTTACTTCCTTTAATTTTTGAAGTACAGTGTTGTTTAACGCAAGAGGAGGGCAGTCTTGCATATTTAAAGTAAATGTTACGTGCTTGCATTTTTATTCATTCACTTTTATTCGCCAGTCAGATAACCATTTCTCCACAGCTTCTAGATGGAGAGCAAGTTGTTCTGTTGCTTGTTGTGGACATCGCGAGCGGCTAAGAATTGCAGTATCATCAGCAAACGTATAAGTTGTCATATTTTTGTTCGTAGGGATGTCGGCAGTATAGAGAAGATACAGTGTTGGCCCAAGTACGCTACCTTGCGGAACTCCAGCTTCGATAAGATGGTCGTCAGACATGGCAGTGTTAGATCTTACTGCAAATACTCTATTGAAGAGGTACGACTTCAGAAGGTTGTGTGTGTTGGTTGGGAGCATTGACTTGATTTTGTGCATTAGACCGTCTAGCCATACTCGGTCGAATGCTTGAGAAACATCCAAAAATATTGCTGTGCAATATTCCTTATTTTCAAATGCAGTTCGAATTTCCGATGTTATTCGGTTGACTTGCTCAATGGTGCCATGCTTTTCACGAAACCCGAATTGATGTGATGGGATTCTGTCGTGTTTTCTCAAGTAAGGGATGATATGGGCAAGCAGGCACTTTTCGAAAAGCTTAGACAGACATGAGAGTAAGCTTATGGGTCTATATGATGAGAGGACTGTGTGATTTTAGATCTTTAATGATTTTGTAGGTGGACGACAAAAGTATCGGCTCTGTCTTTATCGCTGCGGACCCAGTCGCCCGCAGAGTTCCTTATTGGCATAACAGTTTCTATCGGTAGCCTTAGTTGTGAATGTGCTCTCCACAGAGAATATTTTGTACTGGATGGAGATAGTTGCTGTATATAGCGCTGTTGGGAAGTTTCTTCTTCTAGTTGTAAGGCCTCTCAGAGTCTACGTGTGGCATCTTTTAACCTTTGCTTTGCAGCTGGTGATCTATATGCTTGCCACTCTCTTCGTAATCGTCGCTTTTCACGAACAAGCTGTTCAATTTGCTGGTTTGTGTAGCTGTATGTTGGTTTTATTATTGTATTATTCGTGGTGTTGAAATGCGTGCTGCTGCGACGAGAACCGACTCGAAGATGTTTGCAGAGGTGTTCATATCAGCTTCATTTTTTAGCCGGGGGTTCAGCTCAATATGTGAGCTCACATATTTTTTATATTTGAGCCAATTAGTTCTATTCGATGTTATTTTGAAGGGTTTTTCTGGAACTTCCGGGCGTTGCTGTAGATTGAAGAGCACAGGTGAGTGATCAGATGATAGATCCAGAGAAGATTCATCACTTATCAGGTTGCGAGGAAAATTTTTTGTAACCGCAAAGTCAATCAGGTCTGGCAGTGTTCGTGGGGGTGTTCCGCAGCCTTTTCTCCAGAAACTTCCAGAAGTAGGTATAGGAGTTGTTGTTGTAGTGGTTGTTGTTGTAGTAATAACTAGACTGTGCGTCTTGTTTCTTCAAGCGTGTATATTCAACTGACTAGTACAATATTTTGCTTATGTCTAAGTTATGCTAAATCTGTGGCGAATTCCATTCTCTCTCTCTCCATTCTCCTCGCCGCATACTTTTTGGCACTTGCCAATATTGGGTTTATGCTGTTCTACATAAACATCCTCCCCCCCTTGCAATACTATTGCAAAGGATGCTCTCAAAGGGGGGTTCGCCAACTTCCACATCAATGTGCACATGACCCGGAGAGGACCCAGCCAAACACAGTGTTTTGTGCGACTGGTAGCCCGTTATGACTCGGGATCAGTCCTGGCAGGATGATCCTTGGGTATATGTCGGCACCGAGAATGACCGACACCCTGCTTGGCCGATAAAACTGCTCATCCGCCAGCGCAATCGATGAGAACTCGCTCTTCACCTGCTCACTTATGAGTTTTGCCGGTGTTCCCATGTTGAGCTCCGGATCTGCGAGTAAAACCACTTCCAGTTTAATCTTACTGTTGGATTTAGAAAAGATATTTGCAGTGGAAGCACCTTCTGCACCAACGCGAGTCACGGATAGCCCGAGGGCCTTTGCGAAGGATGCGTTGATGCGACTCGTAGGGCTGCGAGGATCAATGAGTGCACGCGTATCGAAGGTCTTGCTCTGCGTTTGGATTTTGATGATTGCCGTGGGAAGGACAATCGTGGACTGCGTTTGCAGGAGCGAGGTGAGCGTCGTTTTGGATGCACTGGACCGATTTTGTGGTTCAGCTGGTGGTGATCGCGATACAGGTCGCGGGGAGCGTGGCGTGGATGAGGATGGCGATTGTTCATTCAGATGGACGAGTGTATGGTGGTCCTTCTTGCATAAGCGGCATTTATCGCCGCTCCGACACGAGTCCTTGGAATGGTCATGTGCCAAGCAGTTGAGGCAGTATTTGTTAATTAATACTGCCCGGAGGCGCTGTTCAGCGCTAAGCCGTAGAAAGCGCTGACATTTTTTGAGCGCATGAACGCCGCGGCATACACGGCATCGGTAGCCGTTTACTCCCCTGGGAGTTGTCTTCTTCTTCTGCTGTGGACGTGGAGTCATTCTTGAAAAGAAAGAACAAGTTGGAATTAGTATTGGATAAGTAGCGCTTGGAACAACAAATAACATGTATGTTAATCTGATTTTTGGACAGATTCCGTAGGAAGCAGAATGAGCTTGGCTACTGGACGTTTTATGGTACCACGAGTAGTTAGGATATCTACAACGCGGACCAAATTATCTGAACCCGGAAAGGTTTGCTCAATTCTGCCTAGGCGCCATTCATTCAACAGAATGTTGTCTTCTTTAATGACAACCATGTCGCCAGCTTGGAGGTTTCTCGCTGGGAGTTGCCATTTGTTGCGTTTGTGCAGCTCTTTAAGATATTCATCTTTCCAGCGGAAACAAAACTGCTGATTTAAAGCTTTAAGACGTTGCCATCGATTAAGAATAGACTCTGCATTTTCTCCAATCTCAGGCTCTGCCACGGATATCAGAGGTCCGCCAACAAGGAAGTGGCCAGGACTTAAGGCTAGTAGATCTGTAGGATCCTCTGACATGGGCGAAATTGGTCTTGAGTTCAAGCAATCTCCGATTTTGGCTAGGAGGGTGGACAATTCTTCGAAAGTATATTTCAACGTAGATGTGGACTTATAAAAGAGCGTTTTGAAGCTTTTTACTCCGGCTTCCCACAAGCCTCCCATGTGAGGTGCGTTAGGAGGATTAAAGCGCCATTTCAAATTGTGGTGGGAGTACGTTAAAATTAATTTTGTTTGTGCTGTTGCCAGGAAATCACGGGAAATGCATTTTGAGGCTCCTACAAATGTTTTCCCATTGTCTGAAAACATTTGTTGAGGGCAACCCCGTCTAGACACGAAACGGGCAAATGCCGCAAGGAATTTTTCGGTCGTTAGATCAGAGGTTGCTTCTAAATGGATTGCTTTCGTGCTAAAACACACGAAAACACACACATATCCCTTTGTGATGAGGCATGCTCGACCGGTGTAGTTTTTAATTTCGAAAGGTCCAGCGAAATCAACTCCCGTATGAGTGAATGGTCGTGAGAAAGTTGTCCTTTCTTTTGGCAAATCGGCCATAAGCTGGGTTTGCAATCGCTTTCGATAAACTACGCAAACTCGACAGGAATAAATAGCCGTTTTTACAAGATTCCGGAGTTTGGGAATCCAATACCTGGAGCGGATTAGGCGTATCATTAATTGGTTTCCTCCATGGAGCGAAATTCGTTGAGTGAAACGTACAATGAGACGTGTTAGAGTGCATAAATATGGGAGGATTATTGGATGTTTCTCATCATAGGATAAAGTTGTGGAGGCTCTCACACGACCACATGCTCGTATAATTTTCGCTCCATCGAGAAACGGATTTAAATTAATGATGGAACTATGTAGAAGGAGGAATTGCTTGCTTTTTCAATAAACAAGAATACTCTTTGGAATACTCTAGACGTTGAGTATAATCGATCAGACGCTCTTGTGCCTCAGTTATTTCACTACTACTGAGTTCCTTGGAAAATTGAGTATCTGACCTTTTGCACCGTATGGAAAAACGAAGCGCATAAGCGATAACTCTGAGAGCTTTTGCCAAGTCCGAGAAACGAACGATCAGATTGGGTTCTCAAGGTAACTTGGATATGTTACACTTTACGGGACGTTGTTCACAATCTGTTTCCTGAGACTCAGTTGGAACGGGCCATTGATCTTGTGACAGTTGTAACCATTCCGGTCCATGCCACCAAAGATCGCTGTCCACCAAATCTTCGGAGGTAACACCTCTGCTAGCTAGGTCTGCGGAATTGTGTTCGGATCTTACGTGAAACCATTGGCTCGAGTTGACAGACTGAGTTATCTTGGTTACTCTGTTAGCAACGAAAGTAGTCCACTTACATGGTGGTTTGTTCAACCATGCTAGCACAATTGTGGAATCAGTCCAATAGAAGGACTCATAATTTCCAACCGGAAACTTTGGAAGTAGGGCCGAAGACAATTCGGAGAGCAGCACTGCGCCGCACAACTCTAAGCGGGGCAAGGATACGGTCTTCACAGGCGCAACTCTAGTCTTAGCAGTGAGGAGATGTACGGAAACCTGGTTATCTTTTTCCACGCGGATATAAATTGCTGCACCATAAGCACGCTGGGATGCGTCACAGAAGCCATGGAATTGTATTTTTGCCTTTGGATGGTAATCCACCCACCTTGGGATCCGGATTTCCTTGAGAGCTGGATAACTATTCAGAAAATCTTGCCACTTTTGGAGGAGGTCGGTTGGTAAATATTCATCCCAACCAAGTTCTTTTAGCCAGATTTCCTGCATGATAATTTTTGCTCGTATTATGACTGGAGCCAGCCATCCTGCTGGGTCGAACAGTTTTGCTATTTGAGACAAAACTTCTCTTTTTGTGAAGGAAGCACATGGCGCTATATTTGCTGGCATAAAGAAAAAAACGTCATCACTCGCTTGCCAACGGATACCCAACATTTTTGCTGTACTAGCGTCTTCTATCTCCAAAAAGTCTTCACACAATAGCTGATCCTTAGGAATGTCCTTTAACACTTGCTTTGTGTTAGATGTCCATTTTCTAAGAGGAAAACCAGCACCGTCTAGTGCAGAACGAAGTTCTTTTATTGCAGAAATAGCAGTAGGTATGGAATGGGTACCAGCAAGGACATCATCAACGTACATTGATTTGGATATGATGTCACTAGCAAGGGGGAACAACTCCTGCACATCTTGTGCAAGTTGTCTGAGCACACGTATGGCCAAAAATGGAGCACAATTAACTCCGAAGGTAACAGTGGAGAGCTCATAGTCGCTGAGTTCGCCGTCTTTATTCCGGAACAGTATCCTTTGGAAAATCGTTTGCTTGGGATCAACTAGGATTTGTCGATACATTTTCGTGATGTCCGCATTAAAGGCATAACGATAGAAACGCCATTTTAAGATCTGCATTGTTAAGTCAGATTGCAGAATTGGCCCTGGATATAAAATGTCGTTCAAGCTTTTACCATTTGAGGTCGGACTGGAGGCGTTAAACACAACGCGAATCTTCGTGGTTGTACTGTCTGGTTTGAAGACAGCATGATGAGGTAGATAGAAATTGTCGGAATCATCAATGGAGGAGACTTGTCTCATGTGACCTAAATCTAGGTATTCCTGTATGACGGAATCGTACTGCTCTTTTAAAGGAAAGTTTCTTTTTAAACGAGCTTCGTTTTTTAGAAACTGAGCCAGTGCGATAGATCTAGAGTGGCCTAAGTTTATGTTCTCAGGATTTCGAAAAGGAAGTGATACAATGTACCTACCATTTGTATCTCTGAGGGTCGTGCGGATAAAGTTATCTTCGCAGACGGAATCTGAATCTTCTACTGGCATTGATGATCCTCCACCTCCCAAAATTTTGTGAGAAGGTTTTCGAGACGGTCCTCTGAGCTGATCTTGACCCTTGTAGTAAAGGATGATATGGATGAATTATTTGGCTCAGTTACTGGCCCTGTTAAGATCCATCCAAATATGGTTTCTTGACCGAGTAATGAGCCGCAAATGATGGATTTGGAGCCGCCAAGCAGAACGGATGGAAGGATATCTGCGCCAATTAGCACATCTATCTGCGAACTCCTGTAGAACGATGGGTCAGCTAGAAGAAGTTTTGGAAGGTCCTTTATAAAACTTTTAGAAATAGGATAGGATGGTAAAGTGCCTGCAACATTTGGTAGGACAAAGGCTGAAGTTTCAATCTGAATCCTTGGCTTGGATGGAGAGCCTATGTGGAAATGACATAATTTCTGAGGCCTTGCTGCAATTGCTTGATTCAAGCCTGATACTTGCGCTTTTACTGAATGGAATGGAAGCTTGATAAGTGTGAACATTCGTTCCGATATGAACGTTGCTTCGGATCCGGAATCGATCAATGCACGTGCCTTATAACTGGTGCCCAAGTAGCAGATGTTAATAATGGCTGTGCCCAGCAAAATACCCTGTGTATTCGCTGTGAAATAATTTTGCACATTGGAGGAAGTGGACTGTATATTTGTAGTAGCTTGAGTGGAAGGAACTGATGTAGAGGGTTCTGATGGAGAGGTGCCACGATGCAACAGAGTGTTGTGGCGACCTTTGCACGTGAAGCAAATATGTGGACTCGTGCAGTCTTTGATTTGGTGCCCTTTAGCAAAGCAGTTCAAACATAACTTTTGTTGTTTTATATAATTGACTCTTTCAGTAGCCGACATTTGGAGGAAGCGTGGACATAAACGCACAGGATGATTCTCCTTGGAGCAAAGCTTGCATGTTTGCGCTTTTACGCTCACTTTTGTTTCGAAGGAGCTAACCTTTTTAGAGCTGATTTCCCTTTTAGAGAAAGTGGGTTTTGTCTGAGATGTGGTTGGTTTAACATCTTCAATAGCCTCTAAAGTTCTATAACGTTCCAATAAGAAGTTGTTAATTTCGTTCCATGAGGGGACATCGGCTTTATTTTGTAGAGACTGTTTCCATAGCGATAGAGTGAGTTTCGGTAGTTTTGAGGAGCAAAGGAATACTAGAAGGCAATACCAATTCTCAGTGCTGATCTTTGAAAGTTCAAGAGCCGTTAAACACCCTTGTATGGTATTTTGCAATTCCTTAACAGCGGATCCAGACTCATGAGAAATCGATTGGAGGTTGAAAAGTATTTTAAGTTGGCTGTTTACCAATAAACGCTTATTTTCATACCTCTCCGTTAACGCTCTCCACGCAGATGCGAACCCATCATTGGTAAGTGGAGATTTGGAAACGATTGCCTTCGCATCATCACTAGTTTTGGAGTTGAGATGGAACAACTTTTCAACTGATGTTAGTCTAGGATTATTAATGTAGACAGCAGTAAAAATATCTCTGAACGTGGGCCATTTCAGATAGTCGCCACGGAAAATTTCAGTTTCTACTGGAGGAAGACTACAACCCCGTGATTGAGAAATAGATGCTGGAACATTAACTGCAGCCGTAGCGTTTTCAATCTGCTCTTGAAGATTTGATGCACAACGTTCGTATACAGTATAACAGTGATCATACTTTGATTGCATCGATCGCATTTCATCACCGGTAGAGTCAGACTGGAGCGCTTTAGTACAGCGTTCACATTCTTGTTCCACCTTTTCCCACAAGGCCTTGACCTGATCTCGGCGAATCTTGAGAGTAAAGAGTGAAACTGGAGCAGAATGAGGTGCTGATATTTTTGTTTCGAATTGACTAAGGCGGTCTGAAGCGGAAATGAAATCGTTTAAAGCCATTTTCCCTTGATCTAACAGTTTTTGAGCCACGCTACGGGTTTGTTGGACAAGAATGCTTGGATTCACCTTGGGTTCACCTTTGGAAGGAGTTGCCTGTTTTGCCGCAGCTGAAGATGAACTTTGAGTTGGCGGATTAGGAAGGGATCCTGATCTTCGATGTTGAGTAGTAGGAACAGTCAGATGCTTCTTTGTGTCGCGAGCACTTGACATAATATGCTCTTAGCGAGGGAAATGAGAAATTATTGGGTCGTGGAAACTCAATGGAACGAGAATAAACGGATGGAACGATTGAAACTGGAACAATTGGAGTTGTAAGAACAATTTGCAATTTTGATTTGGACTTTAATACACCAATTATATCGAATTTGGATAAAAAATGTGAAAAAATAACAGATATTGTTAAATGGAACGGTGGAATTGGAACAAGAATTCACTTGGAATATTGTTGATTATTGCCTTGATATCTTGGTCTATTTTCAAAAAAAAATTATATAACAAATATGTATATATGTTATATACGATAAATTTTAAAAAATGGAATAATGGAATGAAACAGGAAATTAAATGTTTTTATTATTTTAATGGATGGAAAAACAAATAAATAAATAAAAATTGTAATATTATTGACAAAAAATATTTAATGTCAAACTGCCTGTCAAAACACATGTACTTCACCAAAGGTAGGGTACCACGTACAGATGCACAAAGTGGAGTGAGAAACAGCTTCCCGCTATGTCTCTATGTGCATGGATATTTGTCGGTACACGTATGTATGTATGTTTGCAGTTTATACGACAGGTGAGGAAAAGGCAGAGACAAAAGATATGTATATGTACATATATGATTGTATGTATTAACATATGTTCAGTTTTGTATGAACCAACTAATATGCGATAATAATATGTATTAAATTGCAGATGGATAAAAGTGCACACAATAAGACAATTAAAAAATGTTTGTATGTTTATTTTCTTGGATTTTGTATGCACTGATGTATATTTGTATAATGGATTTGTATGAATTGTGTTAATTGTTTAATATGTATGAAATGCACAAAACATAGATAATTTTTATTATAGTTTTGGGAAGGCTTTACATTTATGTTGAATTGGATTTAAAAAAAATAATAACTGTGTGTATTTCTATATGTGCAATGTATGTGGTGAATGTATGCATATATGTATATGCAGTTTCTTTGGCGCGGAAATATATGTACGTATGTACTTATATTTGCACTTCTTTGGCGCGGAAATATATGTACGATATGCGGGACAAAACAAATTAAAAACAATTGAAGTGTTTTTTGTTTTGCCTTTTGCTTTGTTATTAATTGCACTTGCACTTTATTTTGGAACTACACACACACAGCACCTTCACCAAAAAATATAATAAATTCTTTACTTAGCTGGTTTGGCACAATGGCAATGCTGGGGCGAGCGGATTGGGGGGATGATAATCCGTTGACTTCTAAATATATAGATATAGATCCGGCTCGAAGGACCAATGTTCGTGGGGGTGTGCCGCAGCCTTTTCTCCAGAAACTTCCAGAAGTAGGTATAGGTGTTGTTGTTGTAGTAATAACTAGACTGTGCGTCTTGTTTCTTCAAGCGTGTATATTCAACTGACTAGTACAATATTTTGCTTATGTCTAAGTTATGCTAAATCTGTGGTGAATTCCATTCTCTCTCTCTCCATTCTCCTCGCGGCATACTTTTTGGCACTTGCCAATATTGGGTTTATGCTGTTCTACATAAACAGGCAGTTTTTTGGGATCTGTTGGCCAATATGTTGGTGTACCTGGGGAAGCAAAGTCGAGCATGTGCTTTGCTTTTATGATAGCGTTGTAGAGCTGTCTTCCTTTCGGGGTCACAAGGCGAGATCCCCAGTGCGTATGTTTGGCATTATAGTCTCCTGCTGCTATGAAGTGATCTCCCAGTGAGTTGAAATAGTCCATAAATTGGGCTTCGGATATTGTAAAGCGAGGAGGGCAGTATACGGCGGCTAGAGATACATTACCACAACCCAATTGTATATTTATAGCTGTAGATTGCAAGTAGTTAGTGGCGAACCCGCTACGAAAGTGATGCTTGATACGGTTTCTAATCAGAATTCCGGTACCACCAAGTGCTTTTTCATCGGGGAGATTGGTGTTGTAGAAGAAGTAGCCTTGAATTTTTAAACTGTATTTATTTGTAAAGCGTGTTTCTGCAAGTAGCATAACGTCAATATGGTTATCGTGAATGAATTGGCTTAGCTCAAGTTTGTGACGTGTAACGCCGTTGGCATTCCACATTCCTATAAGTAGGGAAGCCATTGTTTATTTTGACTGATTTGGCACAAGCATTTTTATCAACATATTTTGGTTACGCATAAGTTCTTGCATAGTTGTACGCATAAATGACATGAAGTCTAGCATACTTTGTTGCAGATTGCATATTATATCTTCAAGTTTGCTCTTTGACTGCTCTGTAGGTTGGTGAACATACGCCGTGTTCAGCTCTGTGTGAACTGCAGGTGGTATTGGCTTTGTAGGGATTGGATCCATCATGCCTGATTTGAGAGCGCTGGCAAAGCTAACGTTTTTGTTGGCAATAGCAGAAGTAAATGAGGATCTGGCTGCTGTTGAGAAGAAGACTTCAGGGGTATGTTTGGAGGAGATTATCGTTGGATTGTGGGAGCGCACAGTTGATATTTTTTGGTGGATTCGATTTTTTAGTTCCTTATATACGGGACAGCCTCTGTAGTTTGCTGTATGATTGCCTCCGCATTTTCCGCACTTTTTAGCGTTGGGATCCTCCCTATTAGATGGACAATTTGTGGACTCGTGAAGTTCTCCACAAGCTACACACACCGGGCGCAACGTGCAATAGGTTCTTGTGTGACCGTATTCTTGACAATTTGTGCATTCCACGGGTCCTTTGCGCTTATGTGGCTCTTCTACGGCGATCCTACGATGCAGTAGGAATTGCAGTTTATAAATAGGGTGCACTTTATTTTTCTTGAGAGGCTTGACTTCTGGGTCAAGTTCAAACTTGAAGAGAGTGGTTTGTGGTTTCCTATCCTTGTTTAGGATGTTTATGACGGGTTTCGCCTTGAAACCATTCTCTTTAAGAGCTTGTGCAACTTCGGTAGTTGTCACATCTGGCTCAATGCCCATTAGTACAACTTGCAGGCCTTTGCTGGTTTTCAGTTGGTATGTATAAAAGCTCTTCTTGTTGTCATTTAGGAACTTGGACAGTACTCTGTGGTGATCTTCGGTTTTGACTTGAACTTTTGTTTCATTAAGATTCACTTTTGTTAAGGGAATTATGTGAAAATTGTCTTTCCCAATAAGCCCAATTATTGTATTCACGAGAGCATTGGAACTCTTCTCTCTGATATACATTGAGGGAGGTTTAGGCTTCTTTTTGTCCCCTTCGACAGCATTGGAATCTTCGGATTTGTCTGCCAGAATTGCAAATCTATTTTGATCAGTAGTTTTGTCCGTCTCGATAGATGTCCAGCGATTCATTTTCGGTTTGTTCCCAGTATTGGACTTCTGAGGGCTTAGTTTCCGCTTTATTTGAATGTAGCGGTCCATACCAGTCTGCAAGGTCGACCTTTGTTTTGGTGTTGGCGCTTTGGTCAGTGTTATTGGTTGGATTCCTGGCTCAGCAGAAATAGGTACCGTTGATGATATCATGCGAACTGCCGATATTGTTGCAGTTGTTGTTGTACATGCAGTTGCAGTTGATAATGAGGTCACTGTGCCAGTGACTGTAGCCAAGCAAGAGACCACTTGTTGCGTGGTGAGGGGTGGGATAGGCGAAGCGCTTTTGTCATTTACTGCTGTGTAATTCGAAGTTGGTAACGCCGTCAGCCAGCAGGAGTATAAGGGGAACAATGTTGCTGCTACCAACCATAGTAGTGTGCGCACCGTCCTTATGCTCACTGCTGGAAGTGCGACTATACTCTCCTCGTGAGGGCGGCTGGAAGCAGATCCTTGGCACGGTTATGTCTCTGCCCTGGATGCTGACCAATGGTAGTCGGGCGAGAGTAGAAAACTCTTTAAAGTCACCCCAACTCCAAGGTGGAACAGCATTGTGCCGATGGATGCGTGGCCAGGGGGTTGCCTGGTCGTTACTTTGCGAACTCTGGATACCTGCCGACCTCCAGTTTCAACTAGGCTTCCCGCGGTATTCGGGCTATGCCGCGGGTGACTTGTAATTCCCGACTACTCGTGGGATTCAGATGAGCTCAAATACTAACAAAAAATCAAACAAATTAACAGAGTCCGGCACTCAACCAAAGCCGGAGGGGACTTCAAATCCCCCCAATGCGTCAGGGGCCGGGAAACCAGCGGCCACCCCCTCAAACTCCGTCACGACGGCAACCAAACCGGCCGTGGCAGGCGGTGAAGGAGTTGAGAAATCGGCGAAGGGAGGAGTTGGCAAGTTGAGCCAGAAGGCGGCTTGCCCAAATCCCGTAACCGTTTCCTCAACCCCGGATCTAAGCACCCCCAACATCCCCAAGAAGCCGTCCTATTTGGACAAAAGAAGGGCGGCTTCCATACTTGAAGAACACCTCACCAAGCCCGGGACTTCTCCGGAGTCCCAGACCGTGCTTGAATGGGCAAAATCCGTCATCCCGGACTTCAAACCTCACGTTCCCAACGTGAACAAAACGAAAAGCGCTAAAACCAAGCGCCAGAGATCAACCGAAGTACATTCGGTTGAAGAAGCGGCCCAGCCAGCCAAGAAGAGAAGTGTGCAGCCCCTTAACCGGTCGTTCGCAGAAGTGGCAAAGGAGAAGATCCTCCTTGGCGACTCGTGGACATGGGTGGAGGACAGGTTGCAGAGTCGCTTCTTGGCCACGCTGGATGAACTAGGCGGTTTGCCTATGTGCATCGATTCCGGATGGTTCGACGGAGTTAAAGTCATCGCTTGCGATGACATTAAATCGGCAGAGGCCTTTAAAAAGGCTGTGTCTCTGCTGGGAGAGGTGTACCCCGGTGCACAGCTCGCAGCAGTAGACTGGAAGGATGTGCCGAAAAAACCAAGGGCCCGAGTCTGGGTCTCTAAAAGCACTGCAGACCACGCAGAAATCCTCCGGATCTTCCGGGTCTGCAACCCGGGCCTCAAGACTGAGGACTGGAGGATAGCTGCGGCAGATCGCACGGAGGGTGCATCGCGACTAGTCGTACTAGTCATCAACGAAGAGTCGGCTGAGGCTCTCACAAAGTCGGGGGGGATTGCCAGATATGGCTTCAAGAATGTGGCCTTGAAGCTATATCGCCCCTGCATGGCCGTCACCAAGACGAAGCCACCAGCAGAAGTCCATGACAGCGCAGCTATGGACATTGAGGTGGTCGATGAGGAGCTGGACGGCTACACCTCGGCCTCGGAATTATCAGTCCTAACCGCCGCGCTCAAGAAATTGGGTCCTGGCGATGAGGACCTTCTGGCATCCGACGATGAGGATGCGAATAAAACGGTGGTGGAGGTGAAGAAGCCTGAAGATGTCTCTAAGACTTCTTCAGATTAACCTCCACCACTGTAAAGCAGCAGCCGCTGCCCTTGTCCTCCGCCTAAGCCAAGGCGGAGAAGATATCGTCCTCATTCAGGAACCTTGGATTTGTGGAGGAAGGGTTTCTGGTTTGAGGACCAAGGAATACAAGCTACTGGTAGCCAAAGACGAAGGTAAATCTAGAGCTTGCATCTTAGCCAAGAAAACTTTAAACATTTTCTTGTTACCCAATTTCAGTGATACTGACAACACCGCGGCATGCTTGGAGCTTTGTCCATGCCCATTAAGAATAAGCTCCTGCTACATGGCTCACGACCATCAGAGCCCTCCCCCCCAGTTGATCCTACGGAAGCTTGTGGAGGACAGCGAAACCAAGGGTATTGACCTCCTCATTGGCTGCGACGCCAACGCTCATCATTGTCAGTGGAACAGCTCTGACACTAACGAACGGGGTGAGTCACTCTTCAATTATATTATATCTACTAAGCTGCTAATTTGTAACAAAGGTAACGACCCTACCTTTGTTATCAGCAATAGGCAGGAAGTCCTTGACCTCACCATAGTCTCCGACTCCCTCTACGACAAGGTCACCGACTGGAGAGTTCTTGATGAACACTCCTTTTCGGATCATAGGTATATAAGAATTGACATTTCACTCTCTGCTCTCAAAACCACTCGGTTCAGGAACATTAAGAAAACCAACTGGTCTAGATATAAGGAGCTTTTGCTCAACACGCTCCCAGAAAACCCCCCAGAGGGG